>JAOPJM010044570.1:0-14970 GCA_027124095.1 Muusoctopus leioderma
CATAGTTCACCCAGCAAATGGTATGTTGAATAGAGGTGGAACACATGCTTCATATATAAATAACTTGTGAAAAAGCAAAATGTCAACAAAAGACGAAAAGGTTATCTTAGCTTCGTAATCATTGATTAAAAAGGGCACTTACCTCCCCTTCCCCACACCCTATACGATAAGCAATCAAAAATAGCATATAAAAGGGAACCACTTTGATGGACATAGTGGAAGTTTTATACATTCTTCCTCGCACAAAATTTATGTCAATCATCAAAGCAATACTCTTTTATTTAATTAATATGAAGACCGGATATTATTAGTATTATGATAAAAAAATATCTTTATTTCCATGTCATTTTCTCTACATCTCGAGTTCCTAAGTCTCATACAGTTTTACATCTTTGGCTTTTGCCTTTTCATCACATTGACTCTATAGGCGAATTGACAGTCGTTAGTACGTCAGATAGAATGCCTTACAGCATTCGTTCCAGCTCACTGCGCTCTAAGTTCAAATCCCGTCGAGGTCAACTTTGCCTTTTGTCCTTTTAGGGTAGATAAATAAAGTACCAGTCTAGGACCATGATTTGGTGGAATCATTAGAGTGTTAGACGAGATACATTGTGGTATTTATTCCAGCTCTTTGCGATCTGACTTCAAATCCCGCTGTAGCCTACTTGGGTGGTAGACTGAATCTGTCGCCTGGTTTAACACCAACACCTGGCTCTTGGGTGCCTTTAGTGGAGTCCACTCTGTTGCAAGCATTCAGGCCAGGTCTCTGGTCTTAGGATGCCTTCCTCCTCACCAGTCTCGAAGGCACTGAAAAAAGGGTGATGGGCACTGCTTTCCCCCCAGACTAAGCAGTAAAAAAAATTTTTTTTAAATGATTTGTAGTAGCCGCAGTTACTGAGTTCACAAAAATTGAATTGGGTGGTTGACAGGTCAATTAATATAACCATTGGCTTGTGAATTTTCATATGACTTGCACATATCACTTATCACAATGGACCTTGGATGGCTATGTTTTCCAGTTAAAGAAAATAATTTGGCACCAGTTCTACTCGGAATATCAACTAGTAATCTCTTCCTGTTGCAGGTTCAACATTCTAAAAACCTACTTTTTCCTAACTACTCGTCCCACATGTTTGCGGTTTGCAAAAAAAAGGATTCATCAATTTCAACATTTTCACCACCTAATTTAACTCATAACATCCTGTTCAAAATTTTCTAAGTTCTGTAATCATTGAGCAGAAAATGCCTAAAAACTGGTTTTTGCAGCTTATTTATTATGAATTTTACAGGTAAGAAAAACAGGTACTTGTGTGGATTCACATAAAAATAGTTCACTTTCACCATATATATATATAGTTGAATGATTCATATCAATTTGATGATGCAATACCGTGTGGAACCGTGTTCTACTGGATGTTAAGAGTTAATATACAAAGGATGTCATATAAATATATCCACTTTTATTATTAATACAACAGTATCACATTATACACACACCAGTGTTAATCATTATACAAACGATATCTTTCTCTCTCTCTCTCAGACACACACACACACACTCCATCAACAACACTGATATTTCAATATTAGTATATAATAGATATCACACAATGATACCATGAAATAGACTATTCTAGGTATGAGGTGCCACCTCTCTGCATCATCAATATTAGCAGATACATAAATGAGTTTTCACATTATTATCATTATTATTAGTTTTGTGATAGTGGAGTGGACATAAACAGTAGAAGGCTTGTCAAGATCAGAACCTCACATTTCTGAGATCAAATTCACTGATGTTCAATTTGTCTTACATCTATTTTGAGTCAAACTAAGTAACAGTAAGATACTAGAGTTAATTCCACTGGTCTACACCCTTACTCTACATGACTGACTTTGTGCCTTGTCAAAAGAGAATTTATTATTATTAATATATGGCAGGTGCTATAGGGTGGTGATTGAGTTTGCTGCAAACTGAGTCCATAATGTAACTCTGATTCCTAGTTGGAGCCACTTGTGTCAAATATGACCTTGAAAAAAAATGGACAAACAATTTTCCATTCCCTTGTTACGGATTCTAAGGCATCAACTTTATATGAGAAATCATTATCAATGGATGGCAGAATCGGTAGAGCACTAATAAAATGCTTTGAGATATTTATTTATGGCCCTTTACATTCTGAGTTCAAATCCCACTGAGATTGGCTTTGCTTTGCATCTTTTTGGGGGTAGATAAAATAAGTACTAGTCAAGTACTGGTGTTAATATAATCATTTATACCTTTCTTCAAAGTGTGGTCTTGTGCCTATGTTAGAAATCATAATTATGAGCATATTAGATCATTGTTATTACTATTACTGCTATTGCAGTTGACACCACAATCACCACCACCATCACAATCTTTCTCATGAGAGATCTGAATTAAAAGGTAAGCTTGCACATGCTCAGCTGCTGCTGCTGCTGCTGTTACTACTCTCAGTCATAATTAATTAACTAGACTAAATATATATTCTTATTTTTCCTAAAACAGGTTTGCTGTCATGTAGAACCTTAGGCAAGTTCTTCAATAAAGTTCTCACAGAAACACAAATAAAAATAAATTAAAATGAAAATAAATATGAAATTAAATAAAACAGAAATTAGAAGTTGTGGAAAGCTTAAGGTAGAGGTGGGCCTGGTTTGATATTTTTGCTACTTAATGGTTCTCAGTTCATTTCATTGCCAATTTTAAGATCGTCTTTCATTGCTCCAGGGTTTATAAAATAAATATAAGCAACAATCCATTACACTTTGCTCCATTAAAAAAACTCAGCCTTATGTCTAGCCAAAAGGAGCTAAATGGGGAGTAGGACCTAGGGCAGATGGTAGAGAGCTGAATAAGCCACTTTATGGTAAATAAATGTGACACATATTGGACTTCAGATCACATCAGGATTAACTTTGAATTATTTTAACATTGTGTGAGAGAGAAAGGAGAGAGGAGAGAGAGAGAGAGAGGAAGGAGAGAGGAGAGGAAGGAGAGAGGAGAGAGAGAGAGAGGAGAGGAAGGAGAGAGAGAGGCAGGAGAGAGGAGAGGAAGGAGAGAGAGAGGAAGGAGAGAGAGAGAGAGGGGGGAAGGAGAGAGAGAGAGGAAGGAGAGAGAGAGAGAGGAAGGAGAGAGAGAGAGGAAGGAGAGAGAGAGAGAGGAAGGAGAGAGAGAGAGAGAGAGATGATATCAAAATATCCCTTTCCTCCACCTCCTCTAAAATGCAATACCTTTGTGGTTTTAGTCTAAAAAAAACAATATATCCAAGTACTGCCAAGCAGTACAGCATACCCTTATGCCTAATATATTCAAGAACAATCACACACTTCTTCCTGACAACAACAACCCCACCTATCCAAAAATAAATATTCGATTTCAAATTTTGACAATCAACTTTTAATTTTTGATTCTTTAGAAGAGAGAAGTGGGTCGACATTTCAGTCGATAAAATAAGTACCAGTTATATGTACTGTCTTCGAGGCACCCCACTGCTCTAAGTTCAAGTCAATGTCGCCTTTCAGAAGCTCGATAAAATAAGTACTAATAATACAGTGGGGTTAATTACAATTAACCACAACCTCATTTACAAAAAAAATTGGCCTTTTGCCTACTCAAATGAAATCTTTCTTGATGTTTTTATTTACGATGGTGTAGGCGACAAAAACTAAAGAGACAGTCGTACTAAATATTTTATGCTATCTAGTTTGGTGCCTCACTTTCCAGAGTTCAAATCACTGAGCTTGACTTAACTTTCATTCCCCGAAAGCTGATAAAATAAGTATTGGTGATAGAATCAACTCTACTCCTAGAAATTGGCTTTCTGCCGACTTAACCTCAGCTTTAATAACAATAATTGTTTTTATTACTGAGGTTATTATTGGTTAAGTAATAATATGCAATAACGTGTCATTGGTGAAGGCAGAGTTATATATTAGTGGAAGAGGAGGCAGCAATCACTAACGTACATACATACACAAACGCACTCACAGAGGTAAAAGCAAATTATACATCCTCACTGAGGAGAGCAGTTAAAACTAAATTCTGAAAAATAATGCACTGGCACCACCACTACCATTGCCGCCAACACTAGCACTAACAACTAAATTTTCCCCTCAAATCCCCACCGCCCTAATCTCCACTCATACACACTATCTAGAATATTTGGTAAATGGAACAAACAGATGCTTAAAACCAAAAACACCACCAAGATTACCAATTAAATAAGTAGCAGCAATAGGTAAAGGTGAAACAGGTGAAAAAAAAAAGACGCAATAGTAGTAGTCGTAGTAAAATTAGCGAAAAGAAGAAAACAAGGTACAAGAGAGACCGAATGAAGAGAAAGAGAAGTAGAGATTGAATGGAGAGAAGTAGAGATTGAATGGAGAGAAGAAGAGATTGAATGGAGAGAAGAAGAGACCGAATGAAGGGAAAGAGGTGTAAAATGATTATCAAATGAAAGAAATGATGAAGAAAGAAAACTAAGAGCTACTGGAAATCTGAAGATTTCAAATTGAAGTAAATATGAGCAATGGTTCCTTTAGAAGAGAGAGAGAGAGAGAGATGAAAGCCATCACATAGTTACATACACACACACTGCGTGTTGAAAATGAAGGCCACTTTATCTATCAATCCCAATAAGTAGCGTAGCGATAAGAGAACATTTCCAAAGGAAGATTTTACACACTCTTCGTGTGTATAAGAAGTGTGCGTATTTAGTGTAGGTGCTGTGTACAAATGTGTACACACACACACATATATATATATATATATACATATTTGGTTTATACATAACACACATCTGTTTATGTATATATTATACACAATTATTTACCAGTATATATAAAACATTACAAGATACATGTATACAGAGATAGGTACATGGATATATAAGGCACAGCACACATGTAAAATGAAACATGAATACATATTCCCAAGCATTTAAGAAGCACGTAAATACTTAATGATTAATAAGAGACATGTCTCTCATACATTTCTGCAACACAGTCTCATATGTAACACACACACACATGTATATGTAACACGTAAGAGACATGCGTGTATAACACACACAGGGCTACACATACAGGTTCGTAAGTAATACTGATCTGTATAAATCCATGTATCTAAAATATATATTCCCAAAGTTCACACATATATAACTATGCGTATATGTATGTATGTGTATATATATATATATATATATATATATTCAGAAGGTGGGCTCATATACATTTAGACATACACTCAAGACATGAATAACACACACGTATACACATACATACGAGATACATTTATGACACCCACACATATTACAACACACATTTAACATTCATACACATGACATGTAAAACACACACCTGACGAAACCTAAACGGCTCCCCTTCCCGCATTAGTGGGTGGAGTAAATGACAAATAAGTATGAAGGACCACAGGGTAAAATAAGAAAAAGGGCAATGCAATACAACAAAACAAAAACGGAAACGCTGTAGAGACTGTAAAAAGGGAATACAGGCGGAAGTAATATGGAGAAAGAAGCACAATTTACCTTCTTCATCAGTTTTCTCCATGGTTTCCTTAACTATGTCTTGCCGTTCTTCCATCTTTTTGCTTTTTTTTTTCGCTACTTTGTTATTTTAGACTTTATTTTTGGTTAGAAATTTTTTTCTAATGGAATTGGCGTAGGGGAAGTTTCTTTTTGGAGGGGGCTCCTTTTCTTTTTCCCCCCTCAACACAGTCACCACATATTATATAGCATTTAGTATTATTATTATTATAATTATTATATTATAAGCAGATTATTATCATCATTATTATTACTACTTCATTATTATCGTTGCCGTTCTTCCATCATCTTCTTCCTCCTTCTCTCTCACTCACTGCTACACTTCACTCACCTCCCTAACATCTCATCGAAGTCGCCGCATTTAGAAATGTCGAGTTTGGTACTTATTATAATGATAATAACAGTAACACAAAAACAACAATAGTGCTAACAACTAACTGACTAGCTGTGATTTCTTATCCACCACTCTTTCCATATATACACACATCATATACATACATACAATATTTATATATATATACACACACATGCACGCACTATCGCCAAGATTTTTCTTTAGTTTTCTTTTTTTCTGCCTCGCGCTTTAGTAACGTGAGTGAGTGAGGAGGCGGTAAAGGCGATTTTAAAAGAGAAGCAATTTTACCACATAATCATAATAATAACAGCATTAGTAATAATTTCTT
This sequence comes from Muusoctopus leioderma, assembly GCA_027124095.1. Taxonomy (NCBI): domain Eukaryota; kingdom Metazoa; phylum Mollusca; class Cephalopoda; order Octopoda; family Octopodidae; genus Muusoctopus; species Muusoctopus leioderma. The sequence continues at coordinate 6,272 of JAOPJM010044570.1, forward strand.
ATTTGTTATAAATAATCAATACTGATGGTGATAATAATATAACTAATAAAAATATGTTGGTAGTGGCGGCGACTGTGGTATTTCTCTTTTTTTCGGGGTGTGTGTGGTTATTTTCTTTGTTTTTGTTTCGTTCATTTGATTGTAGTTTGTTGGTTGTTATAAAAATCCAGTGGTGGTAGTTTTTGTACTCCTTGACTGCATGGTTTGGCTTGGTTTGGTTTCGCGTTTGACTTCACTCACTGACTGACTGCTGGATGTCTTGTGTCTAAGGACTGCTGCTGCTTCTGATGTTACCGTCAACGGCAGCACACCTCTGGCGTACACTCACTTTCTTACTTTCTTACTTTCTGTATTTCTTTCTCTTCTCTCTCTCACTCACTTCTATGTATGTGCGTATACGTATTTTACATTGTGTATGAAGGTTACATTTTTAGAGAGGAGAGAAAGCGAGGTGAGTGTGAGAGAAAGTGTTACATAGTTGAGTTATCGCTAGCTAAGAGGAGAGAGAAAGTGAAAGAAAGTACTGAGAGAGAGTTTGGTAGATATCTGAGAGAGAGTTTGGTAGATATCTGAGAGAGGAGTAAGACAAAATGTGTGATAGCTAAAAGACAGGAAAAGAGTGAATGATAAAGAACGAGAGAAGTAGCTGCAGTTTTATCTTAAACAGCGCACACGAATATACATACGCATGCATTCCAGCTATGCTCCTGTTCAATGTTTGTATGTGTGTGTTGTTGTTTATGTAAAGGGGAGATTTTGTTTGGTTTCTCTTTAATAGTAATAGTAGAAATACTAGTCATAATCAACTACTCATGCTGATAAAACTACAATTACTTATGCTATGATACCTGCCCCTCCCCCACTTTCCATTCTTACACTTCCCGTTACTACCACTACTGCTGCCATTACTGTTTCGCTGCCAATGTTGTTGTTTTACAGCAGCAACGGTCCCCCTTTCAGTTGCAACGATTCCTGCAGTTGCTGCTACTGGTGATGGCATTGCTATTGCAGCGGTCGTGGCAACGGTTCCTGCAACTACTGTTGTTACTGCTGCTGATGGTAACAGTGCTCTTATTGCAATAGTGACGATTACTGCTGCATTCGGCTGCTGCTGCTGATATCAACAGTGTTGGTGCTGCTACCATCAGCAGGACACCAGTGACAGACAGGATCGATTTCCTAGTGTCGTATGATTGGGGAGAGGGAAGCATGAATGCCACATACCCCCAAATTCCCTCATTTAAAAGCCTCAGGAGTTATGCCTACATAGCAAAAAATATTGATTTCTAACATTGGCATAAGGCCTCAAATTGTAATGAATCGAATTGACAACAGTATATTATAGGTATCAACCCCAGAAGGATGAAAAGCAAACAAATCAACCCTGGCAGGATTTGAACTCAGACTATATAAGATAAAAAAAAAAGTAACTAAATACTGAAAGGCACTGTACTATTTCTACCATTCCACCCACAATTATTATTCAAAGAAGCCTCTTTGCAGTCACTCAACTTGCTAGAAATAGGAGCAAAATCCTCCTGAAATTTCACCCCACTATCTTAAATAAAGAAGAATACATTGTAATCACTCATATATATACAAAAAGATGGGATGGTCAAAGTTGGAACACCTTTGATCATAAGCCTGCATGATGAGGGCTGAACAGCAACAACAACACCAATAATAATTTTTCATATTAGCATAATGTCACACATTTGTAAATGAGGGATATAGTGGATTCCATTGATCTCAGTATAATACTGTTACTTATTCTATTGACCCTGAATGGATAATAGGCGCAATGAAACCAACTAAAAACTCAGAACATAAAAGATATAATTTAATACACACTAAAGCCCTTAAGTCCAGTACTCTTCAGTTTCTGCCCCCACTCCAACCCACACACTAATAATTATTTGACATGACACAAGAAACACAAATTTTAGGGGATGAAATAGTCCCTTAAATCAATCCCAATACTTCACTGGTATATAATTTGTCGATCCTGAAAGGTTGACTTCAACAAGATTTGAACTCAGAAACATAAAGGAGCATAACTAAATATTATAAAATATTTTTGTTCGGTGCTCCACTGATTCTGCCATTCATCGCCCTACTTCCACATGCTAATAATAATAATTTCTTACATAAGCACAAGGTCAGAAATTTGGCGAGAAGGAACAGTCGATTATGTTGATCCCAGTACTTGACTAGTACTCGGTTTTATCAACTACAGATGGATGAAAAGTAAGGTTGACCTCGGTGGGATTTGAACTCCAAATGTAAAGAGTCAGAAAAACTACCACAAGGCATTTTGTCCAACGCTCAAACAATTCTGCTAATTTACTGCCCTCATATTAGCACAAGGCCACATATTTCAGAGGAGTGGCACAGTCCCTTAAATAGACACCAGTATTTGACTATCAACCCTGGAAATGTAAAAAACAAAGCTGACCTTAGCAGGATTAGAACTCAGAACGTAAAGAGACCTTATGAAATACCACAAGGAATTTTGTCAGCCACTCTACTGATTCCGTCATTCACCACTCTAGTAATAATAATAATTGTTTGTAGCATAGGCACAAGGCCAACTCTAGTAATAATTGTTTCTAACATAGGCACAAGGCTAACAACCCCAGTACTTGACTAGTACTTTATTTTATTGACCCCAGAAGGATGAAAGGCTAAGTTGACCTCGGCAGGATTTGAACTCAGAGTGCAGTGATCCAGAACGAATACTGCAAAGCATTCTGTCCGACACGCTAACGACTCTGCTAATAATAATGATTTCTCACATTGGCACATGACCACAAATTTCAGAGCAGGGGTGATATTTCCTTAAATCAACCTCAGTATTAACGAGCCCCAGAAGGATGAAAGGTAAAGTCATCCGTGACAAGATTTCAATTCTGAACACAAAAGAATGCCACTAAATACTGCAAGTACCATAAAGATAATTATCAGTTTTAAAAAAAAAATCCCCCCAGCTGGAGCATTTCACTGTCATTGCCAGCCAATACACTAAGAAGAGTCATGGACATTACAACTTTACATTTTCCATCTTTTACTGCTACTATGTTTGTTGTAAAGATACAAACAACAGAAGTAGCAGCTATCCCTACAGTTGCTGCTGTCATTTGTGTTACTGCAGCAGTGGTAGTAGCAGACAATATCCCTCACACAAACAACCTTAAGCCAGTTTCTATGCTCTCCATATATAACTTCACACACACACTAAATACTATTTTAAACAAAAATATAGGTGGTGATTGCTGCTGGTATTTTGGAGATTAGATGGATAGGAAACATTTCATAGATGATGGAAGATGGAAGATGGATAGGAAACATTTCATAGATGATGGAAGATGGAAGAAGTAATTACAATTTGGTCAGCAGCAATTTCTTATTAGACACTTTACAAAGGTTTCTTCACATAAAACTAGAAAGAGGATAAAGAGAGGAGGCAAGTCTGTGGACACTCAGCAAGAGACTTGACACTGGTGTCAATAGTGGAGAGAAAACTAAACATACAACTATTGTGTTTATATACAGGTATTAAACACTTTCACTGGCTCCAGGTTCTGAACTAAGCCATCAACATAAAAAAGTTTTACCACGCCAGAAATCGAATGCTTGCTGGCTGTATATGCAAATATCTTATCTTATAATATAATATATAAAAGTGAATGTATGTATGTTCTAGGTTGTAGGCCACAGTTTTGCACCAAGGTAGCTGAAATTTTGCAAAAGAACATAAGTCATAGGCTATATGGCTAACTGATACTTTCTAATAAAGGAAATTTATTCTTTTAATTAAAAAACTTTAAAATCTATTAATAATGAAGGATGTATAGTTGCTATAGAAGGAAATTGATTTTGTAATGAGAAATGTGTATTTTTTATGAATGAAAATTGATTTTGTAAATTATTAATTAATAATAAATGTCAGGGTCAGATGTTAAAGGCAATTAGATTGCAATTAGAAAAGCTTTGCTTGTCTCATGGACAATTCTATGTTGGAAGTCCGAATAGTCTTTATTTAAACATAATTGATGGGGGAAAAAAACCTTGTTTCCCATGAAGCCCTTAACTGTGAATGGGTGGTCTGTGTTTTGCCACCAGTCAATTTTCTTAAAAGTTATACTTTTGTTTACGAATGATATAAATGTTGCATCTGAAAAAGTAACTTTATTCAAAATAATTAAATGGGGTTTTAAACAATATTTCTATATTTTTGAGAAAAAAATACAGGTATATTTATTTCCCATACTTATTACAACAAAGTGTCTGTGCCTAAAGAGTTAAAAAATTACTTTTATAGAAGTATAATGGGACATAAAAGAAAAGTCTTTAGGCTGTTTTACCTGAAAGGCACAAGCGGTAGAAGTTTCCAAGATTTCTGAATCAGAAGATCATTTGAAAAGACTGGCAATGAATTGCAAAAGGAAAGCATTGGTTAGGGAGTATGAACCTGAAGACAGAAGGACAAATTTGTCTTGAATTGATGAGGACAAGGAATCAAACAACAAAGTAGAATGAAAGTGAAGACCAAAGGGCAAATCATCTTGAATTGATGAGGACAAGGAATGAAATAATAAGACAAAATGAGAGTGAAGACGTGAAGAAGAAAGATCAAATCGACTTCAAGAAGTCGCGACCAGAAATCAAACGACAAAAAACAAAATGAAAGCGAAGAAGACGGAATCGTCTTCAAGTAGCCAGGACTAGAAATCAAACAGCAAGAAGGGAATAGTAGCAAGTTAACAAAAGAGCAGCATTTGAATATAACAAAAACATAGATTATGCATCTGATCTAGTTGTCTTGATGGGCAAGCAGAATTAAACAACTATAGTAAAGAAGCACAGCAGAATTATTTAATTCTGCTGTGCTTGTTTACTATAGTTGTTAGTAAAGAAGCACAGCAGAATTAAACAACTATAGTAAAGAAGCACAGCAGAATTAAACAACTATAGTAAAGAAGCACAGCAGAATTAAATAACTTCCTTTCTAAGGCATGACAATACAAATGACTTCTTTTGGAGCTACTGAGGTTAATGGAGGGTGGATGCATACATTCAAAATGTAGGAGCAAATTTATCGTGCAGAGTTACTTCAACCACTTCCAAATGCTGATCACAAGTAACTGCAGATATACTTCATGGGTAACTAACAAGAACAGACAAGACAAGTTTGTAACAACATTCCATGTGTTTCAAAGGAAGTTGTCTTTGATATTGGAAATGTTACATCAACACAATGAATATGTACTGAGCTTTAAAATTGTTCTTGAAAATATGAATCAAACTGACATGAAAGTTATCATCCATGCAAGATAAACTGCTTTCTAGAGAAAATGAACATCGTTTTAATGCTCCTGTTTGCAATGAGGTTGCCATTCTAATTGTTGGGCACGAGTTCTATAGAAGAGATATAATTCCGCAGAAACATGACCAATTTCTCATCCGAGTCTCAGAAACACACCATTCATATGACCCATTGCAACATCTTTTCATGTTTTGAAAAGGACAAGATGGATACAACTTTAGTGTCCAAAGATTTGATAGGAAGAAAGTATCGGCATATGATTTCTATAGTCAATGGTCAGATGAGATAGAACTCTACTTCATCACTTCCACCAACTCTTCAATTACTTCATAGTGGACATGTATGCAAAGATCAAGTCAGAACATCTTACCTTCATCAGTCTAAGTTGAAAATTGAAAAATATATTCATTTAAGAGATGCCTTGAACAACAATGAAAACCCAGCGAATGTTTGTCAACTTGCTATCATCTTTCACAGGAGGGTCAAGATACATGCATGACTACACTCAAGGTTATATTATCTATATCAGAAAGTTTTGTCGTTCTGATCTGTTCATCACCTTCACATGCAATCCAAAATGAACGGAAATAGAAACTGAGTTGTTTCCAAGCCAATAATCTCAACATTGGCCTGATATTGTCAAAAGGGTTTCCCATCAAAAGGTGATTAAATTGAAAGAGATATAATTGAAAGGATCTATCTTCAGAAAATGTTGCTGTTTCATGTACTCTGTAGAATGGTAGAAACATGGTTTACACCATGCTCACCTATTGCTTTGGTTGGAAGAAAAGATCTGTGGAATTCAAATTGATATTTTCTCAGCTGAAATACCAGATAAGACTCCATTCTTGCTCTACATGGGATTGTGAAGAAGCATATGGTTCATAGTCCATGTATACCTCCCAACAGACAATGTCCATGCATGAAAGATAATAAATGCACAAAGAGGTATCCGCACCCTTTTCTGGTTGAGACATTAACCGGTCACGAGGGATATCCACTGTACAGAAGGAGGAAACCAAGTGAAGGAGGATTCATGGCCAAAATCGAACAAAGAAATTCCACCATTGAAATAGACAGCTGACAAATAATTCCATATCTACCACTGCTTTCAAAGATCTTTAAAGCACACATCAATGTTAAATTTTGCAGTTCAGTCAAATCTATTAAGTACGTTTGCAAATACGTAGACAAAGGAAGTGATCAAGCCATTTTTTCAGTTCAAGATTCTGACTCAACTGTCATGATGAGATTATAACTTACCAAACAGGCAGATAGATCAACACTAATGATGGTGTGGAGAATTCTGAAATTTCTGATCCATAAATGCCATCCAAGTGTGGTGCACTTAGATGTTCATCTAGAAAATGGTGAAAGAGTTTATTTTACTGAGGAAAATGCCTGTGATCGCATATGACGGAGAACTAGGCCCAAGCTCACAGCATTCTTTCAACTATGTCAAACTGATGAATTTGCCAAAACTTTTCTATACTGTGATCCCCCAAAATGTTACATTTGGTAAGAGCAAAGAAAATGTATTTACATGATCCACCCAAGTGATGCTAAATATTTTTATATGCACCTATTGCTCCATCATATCAAAGATTCTACCTCATTTGAATCCCTAAAAAAGTAAATGGAACTTGGTTCAGCACCTTCAGAGAAGCATGCCAACACCTCGGGCTCCTGGAACATGATGGCCACTGGAAAAAGACACTAGAAGATGCCAGTGCTTCCCAAATTTTATCAAAACTGCATTTGTTTATCATCCTCATCTTTTCATGCAATCCAATGCATCTGTGAAAGTACAAAGAATCTATGTCAGAAGATATATTACATCAGACAAGAATCGGCACGACGAAACCTCAATTGGACTTCATAGAGGATATGTTCAACTTCACTTGTTGCAAAGTGGAAGAATTAGTACACTCAATGTGTGGAAAAACTTTAAATGATCTTTGCATGTTGCCACCTAAATGACAACATCAAAACTCAGTGAATAGTGAGGTGTTCAGAGAAACATCATACAAAATTGTTCAACTGAATGAGTATGTTAAAGAAATTGAGCCAAAACTTATGTCAGATCAAAGAAGTGCCTATAATGAAGTGACGAGATTAATCTCTGCAAATAAACCTGGAATTATTTTCTTAGATGCACCTAGAGGAGCTGGCAAAACATTTCTTATTAACTTGATCTGAGTCAAAGTTAGAAGTCAATAGAAAATCCCAATTACTGCAGCCTCATCTGGCATAGTTGCAACACTTTTTGACTGGTGGAAGAACTGCTCATTCTATGTTTAAGCTTCTTTAAACCTAACATACTCAGATGTGTCTGTCTGCAACATTCACAGATATTCAAGCATGGCAGTGGTCCTCAAATCTTTTCAATTGATTGTGTGGGATGAATACTCAATGGCCCACAAAGTTGGGTTTAGACACTGAAGGAAATAAGAAAAGCCAATGACATCATGGGCAGAATACCACTGCTGTGTGCAGGTGATTTCAGCCAATGAACATGACGGGTGTCCTTCAAAAAAATAGAACTGGCGAATATGCAAATTTATTGCTTCAAATTGGCAATGGTCAAATCCCAGCTGCTCTTCCTGACACCAACCCTTACCTATTGTTTCATCATCATCATCATCATCATGTTTAAGTATGGGAATTATTCCACTGATCTTCACCTGTCGAACCATTAAGCTGTTGGACCTATTGTTTATGAAAAACATGAACTAAAGTCGCTAGCTGCTTAAGTGATAACAACATGAAGACAAGCGGTGACAAGCATGCACACATGCACACATACATAATATATACATACATATATACGATTGGCTCTTGCACAGTTTCCATCTACCAATTTTACTCACAACGCATTGGTTAGCCTGAGGCTATAGTGGAAGACACTTGCATAAGGTGCCATGTAGTGGGACCGAACCCTAAACCATGTGGTTACAAAGCGAACTTCTAAACCACACAGTCATACCTGTGTCTATTTAGCCATGCCTGCATCTATTATATATACAAACACACACACACATATATACATATACATTATATATATATATATATTTATATATATATACATAACACATATACATATATATTTTAAATATTCGTTTCAATGTTACCCAAATCTTCCTAAACCTTATGCATTTCCCCATAGATCATAGATATAAGATTTTAAAAAGAAATAGCTTTAAAGTGAGCTACAGTTGCACCAAAAAATTTCACTGTTTCCATAGCCAGTATAAACAGATGAAAACTGTTGAGTATCATCGCTTTTTCGCTTTTTTACGTCCGTTTTTCCATGCTAGCATAGGTTGGACGGAGATTTCTTGAGGCAGAATATTTACGGTCGGATGCTCTTCCT
>JAOPJM010044658.1:2346-14969 GCA_027124095.1 Muusoctopus leioderma
TGACTTGGTGTCCAGTCTCTATGGTCAGCATCTTTCTTGACTTGGTGTCCAGTCTCTATGGTCAGCATCTTTCTTGACTTGGTGTCCAGTCTCTATGGTCAGCATCTTTCTTGAGTTGGTGTCCAGTCTCTTGATGTCATTCAGTTTCCAGTTGGTAATGTTGAAGCTGTACATCACTACAAGTATTGTAAATCTGTTAGCCACACATAGAGTTCCCTCTTTAGTACTATATGCACTCTCCTGTAGTACTCTTTTCAGAACTTCTCCTTCATGGCTGAGTGTTGTATGCCATCTTTGTTTACTCCTAGTTACTTGTGTGTGCCATCTTGGTCTAACTCCTTGATCATGGTGTCAATGTCAAGGCCTAGGTCTGCAGCCTTGGTCAGTTTCCCTTCTTGAAGGTGTCTTTGGCACACTTGTCGATTCCAAACTCCATTTTGATGTTGTCGCTGACGTATTTGATGATGGTGAGTAGAGCCTTTTGCTAGTTGTTGTCCTTGGCAAATGTCTTGAGGTCATCAATGTAGAACAGGTGGTCCAGTTTGCCACCATTCTGTGAGTTGTACCTGTAGTAGCTGCTGTTATTCAGCTAATTTCTTAGTGGCAGTACTGCGAGGCAGAAAAGCAGTGGTGATAGTGAGTCCCCTTGGAAGATCCCGCTTCTTACGTTGATCAGTGTTGATGTTAACAACCCATCTGTATAGGGGAGATTCATTGTGATCTTCGAGGCATTCATGCTCTCTGTGATGAATTTGGTAGTTGTTGGGCAGACTCTGCAGATCTTGTGGCTCTTCTCTATACTGTAGTCATTCTTTGATAGAATTTCCTTCAAGATTTCTCATTTTTGTTGGACGCTTGCTGTCATCTCTGCTGATTTTTCTTTGTTGTATTCTTGCTTCCTGGGCTGCTCCTGCTTGGTCTTTTACTTCTGGAGGATCAGTAATGGTGGTTTCTGCTGTTTGTTCTTCTTTCTCTTCACCAGCTGCTGGTGTCTTGCCTGACCTGTTGATGTTTTACTCCTAGACGTTCATGTTGGGGGTGTTCTCTCTGATCTTATTTTGGATGTCCTCAAGTTCCAGGTCTGTTAGTGTTTAGTTGTTAATGATGTAGCACCTGACATTGGAGATATTGTTGGTTGTTAATGATGTAGCATCTGACATTGGAGATATTGTTGGTTGTTAATGATGTAGCACCTGACATTGGAGATATTGTTGGTTGTTAATGATGTAGCACCTGACATTGGAGATATTGTTGGTTGTTAATAATGTAGCACCTGACATTGGAGATATTGTTGCTATCTGGGTTCAGCCTGTCCATGGGGTGTTTTCTTTTTTGCCAAATTTTGTCGTCAGTTTTAGATGTTGATGTTACTGTCCAGTTCAGTAAAGCCGTGTAGAATGCTTCCATAACATCCTTATACTCTTCCCTGGACCATTTCTGTCTTGTTTCTTTTGTCAAGCTTTCACTTGTTGTACATAGACGGCCACTGTGAAAAGTGTTCTGTTTGGAGTTCCTCTAGTACTTGGTGGTTAGAGTTTGTTCCAGTAGCAAACTTTTTGATCTCGACCTGATCCCTCGCTAGGGATTGCGGTCCTTGTTGACCAATGTGGTATGACAATTTAGTTGGATGTACTGACATTGTTGTGTCTGACTGTCAGAGCCCATGGCTGCTTTTATGGCTGGCTTGCCATACCTGAGTCCATAATGCGTGGAGCCAGGGTTGAATTTCTATGGACCTTATTATTATTATTATTGTCTCTCTCTTAAGATCTTAACCAGGTACATACTAGGTGCTCTCCATCATGTCATATAACACCAGGCAGAAAGTATCTTTTGCAGGTTGTTGGTAGATCCAAGAAGTGCCAATTCTTTGTAAAAATACAATATTAGAAGTTATCTTTAGCTTGTTGATGTATGTTGTAAACTTGTTAGGAATGGAGCCAAGGTCACCAATTACTATTGGCACAACTTTAGTTCGTGTGTTCCACATTCTTGAAATTTCCAACTGAAGCTCCAAATAATTATCACTGTTCGTGTGTTCCTTGCTAAGCTATATTGTGGTCACCTGGAATGGCTACATCTATAATGTAACATCTCTCTGTACCTCTATCTCAGCCACAACAATATCCGGTCAATGGTGCTCTATCACTCTATCTGTTTGGATATTAAAATCCTGGATTAGAATACAGCTTGAATAACTTGTTGGGAGTCAGTGGATCAACTTCCTGAATGTTGCTGAACATATAAGTAATTGGCCTGTTAATGATTGAGTTCTAAATGTCTGATGACAGTGTTAGAAGTTCATAGTAAGTCAACTGATGGTTTTGTAGAGACATCTCTTCATGGTTTGAATTTGTCGCTCATAGACCCTCCCACCCTGACCCAACTGGCTTGAGCCGGTATCGTGTCATGCCAAATTGAATGTGCACTCAAGTAAGCCTTAAAATCGTTGGTCAGAAAACCTTTACTGAGGTAAGAAGTTGATCCCAGAACCTGAGTTCTGTTGTCTGTATATATGGTAGAAGGAACTATATGTGTACTACAGAAATGTTTGAAAGACTGTAGAAACGATTTTGTAGATAAATCTTTCACAAGATCCAAATGAATAGAACGAATGCCTAAACAGACATAGAGAGCAATGTACATTATACTGAGTTCTCCATTATCATTTGTGATGTAGATATGACCCATGTAGGCAATAGTTGTATGCATGAAAGGCTTGATAAGTTTAACATGTTCTTTCAGTAAATTTGTCATCTTTGGGTAACTGTGAACCAAACAATGTATCTTATAGCAGACCATGCAATTCTTAATAACATTCTTTACTATCTGTCTGCTAGCTGGCAACCAATAGCCGGCTTCTCTCAACTGCGAGAGTGTAGTGCTAACTCCGAGATGTCTGCAGTGAATATTACCCACAAGGCTGTAAGAGGATGATACTTGGAAAGAAGTAAAGGGTTAAGTACTTCATAACCATAGTTGTTGATTCTGCCTAATCATCCATGACATCAAACAAAATTTCCTTATCTCGGAACAAGAGGAGGCATATCGATATTGGGCAGAGTTTTGGGATAAGCAATTTCTTTAGAGAAACATTCATGTTCCATCCAAAGGATCCAATACTTCTGAGCAGAAGCTCATGGATCTACTGTTTGTTTGCAGAACTTTGAGATAAATGCAAATACTAATGCAGTTACTCGCATTGGCTTATTAAATGTTGAGAACTTGTTGATACTGAATATTGGAGATAGCCTCGAAAGTAGGGAGACAATTTGAAGTAAGAAATACGTTGACTTTTTTTTGAATTAGCTTCCAACAGACATCCAAGAGGATGCAAAGGCCACTCAGTTTCTGTTCCTAACCAGCTGGCCCCGTGAAACCAAATTTTCAAGTTTTTCATAACTTCTTTTATCGACAGGTGAGCATGTATGCAACATTCTCTCAAGTATTGAAATAGTGGTATTAAACATCAGTGAGGTACTCAGTTTGAATACATTTGTTCATACTGTTTATATCGTGATTACGATTACAGGTAAATTTGTTCTTGGGTTTTGCACCTTTGAGAACCCATTGTAGTCACTTGTGAGTTACTCCATATGTGAATTGTGTTCGGCATTCTGACCAAAATGATCAAGATCATGGGAACACGTTTGTACGCCAGATATACGGCCAGCAACTCTGCTTGATGTATAGTTTTTGAGTTTAGTGTGGGTTTACTCTTCGCAAAAAGCAAAGATGGTGTTTGTCCAATAACTGAAATATAAACCGTAAAATCATAACAATTCTTACTGCCATCACAGAATATATGCAGAGTAAAGTCTTCTCCAGTCACAAGATCTGCAGCCATTCGAGGAAATTTAAGTTGTTTGATTTACTCTGGCTCAGTACTAAAAGTAGTCCATAGGCGACAAATATCCTCTGGTACAGGAGCATCCCAACTAAGACCTCTCTTACACAAGTCTGTAATCAATAACTTTCCTCGAATAATTACTGGTATGACAATAGACAAAGGGTCGAAAATTTGACTAATAGACCTAAGCATTGTGTGCTTAGTAATCTTGCTTGATTTAAGCTGAAACACTGACAGGGATATAGTATCTGTAAGTGGATTGTACATGTATCCAAGCAATTTTTCCTCCACTGTGCCATGTTGAGTGATAGTCTTGTCATTTTTTTATACGATCATGAAGTGGCTCATGATTAGTCATCAATGATCAAATGTTGAACCCACCTTTAGACATAACATCGTGACCTTCATTGTAAATGGCTTCTAGCAGATTGACATGTGACATTGAAACAAGTAAATTGGTTACGTAGAAGTGACCCTTCAAACAATCTACCTCTGGACTTTGAGCATACTGTTCGAGATGATATTGAATTATATGATTGAGGATAAACAAACTGCAGTTCAATCCAAAGAGACTTGAGCAGTACCTGTAGATGACCAATTTCATCACCATTCTGCCATAGAAAACAAAACTTATTCTTTTGCTCTTCTTTCTTGATGAATATTTTAAGAAACGCTTTCTCAAGATTGGCTAAAATAGCAAAGTTGTTGAATCTAAACTTCATCAGCAATTCAACCAGATTCGCCATAAAATTTAGACTTGGTGAACACACTTGATTAAATAATGGCATTGTTCTGTTGAGCTTTAGACTGCAGTTGAAGACTGCTTGTATTTTGGTAGTAGCTTGATTATCATGTTTTATAACAGGGTGATGTGGAATAAACACACACTTATTTTTAATAGTTGACTCTTCAATTTTTTCAAAATCCCAGTATTCCTTTCTTTGCAAGTGACTCACATACGCATTTAAGTGTGACACAAGCCACCTGATAATTAGAGGCCACCAAATTAACCCCGTCTCTTCACATAATAATGGCATTCTCTTAATTAGATTGAAGTATCAAACTTACTAAGCAGTGAATTGTTGGCTTCAGACAGAGTGTCGTCTTTTATATCAAGACACTTGACTGTAAAAAGATTCTTGAGTTTTAAATAAATCTCACATTCAACAGCAGCAAATATGATAGGATTAAATATGATAGTGATATGATATTGTTGACAAGCATATTCTGAGTTGAAGTTTCAATGTTATCAATCTTTTTACTACGGATGTGTTTATATCAAGGAGAACTCTGAACTGGCAATTTTCAATAATGTTGAATATTGCCAAACAGGATAAGTCTGTACTGAACTCGATGAGCTACTCTGTCACTTTGTCTCTAGTGGCTCCAGGTACTGAAGCAGGCCAGAGCCAAATAAACAGTGAAAATCACTGATGATATCGTCAACAGCAGATCCAAAGAAAGAGTCAGCTAAGCGAACTCCACCTTTCCCAAGCTGTCGAACAAGATTGTTGATGCCAGATACCTTGTAATCTAATCTTAAGTCATCATGTACAATAACGTTGGCAGGTTGAGAATGACGAGGTGATACAAAGATAATGCCTCTAGTTTAGTCATATTCCTTAGTTTGATTGCCAGTAAATGTTTTAACACAATATTTTTTGAATTGATCAATGGTAGTTCCAACTGGTTTGTTAAACGACAGCTGATAAAAAAAAGCCTGGAAGCCGGGGTCAACGAGGCATCTGACCACCTCAGCTCTTGAACTATCTTGATTTTGCACAACCACACTTATAGATGGAAGTAGTGTAGCTCTTCCTTGTCTATGTTCAGTGAGCATGAACAAGTTAGTGCTAGACAGCAGTGGTTCTTCTGGACACACAGCAGTAATGTGGGTTCAACTCTTGCAGTTGTTACATGAGAAAGACAATCCTTTTGTCTGTGCTGGACATGCTGAAGAGCTGTGATTACCTGTAGAGTGTTCACATAAATTGAGGTGACGGCGTCGGTTGACTTGAGTTTGAATTGAAGAAAACTTGGTGCAGCATGACATTGAATGAGTACCATTGCAATATTTGCTGTATTGAGTTGGTGCATGTGAAGTTTTAGTGTCATTGCTGATCTACCCATAAAATGCATGCATTTATGAACGCAGTGTAGATTTAGTACAAACCACTGCTGGCTTCTATAAATTAGTTTTACCGGTGATGTTCTGTGAAGAAGATTGATTAGCCACCTGCTGAGATAGTGAATTTCAAGGTGACTGCACAAATCCTATTTCTCTAGGTATCATATAATGCTGTTATGATTCTCCATCAATTGCCAGATAGACGGATAATCAATAGACAAATTTGGATTAAGTCTTATGCAGAATTCAGCTGCATTGTCAGAAACCAATACATGTGGAACTCCATTCCTTGCAAAAATATTCCTCAAAACATTGATCACAGTTTTAGCAGATCTATCAGTGACTCACCTCTTCTGACCACCCAGAAAAGGCATCAACTAAGATGAGTACTAAACCAACATCTTGTACATAACCATGATCCATATGCACACATGACCAAACCTTCACTTCAGCTGGCCAAGTATGCTCAGTAGTCTTCTGTATTTGGTTTAATCTTACAGCATTTATAGCAATTTCTAACGTAATCTTCAACATCGTGACAATATCCAGGCCACCAGACTTCCAATCTCAACCTATTGCGAGTTGCCACTGCGCCACAATGAACATCATCATATTACAGCCTTAATATAATTGTGTCGCAATACTGTAGAAACTACAGCAACATTACCATTGCAAATAATTTCATTATCTACAGTAAGTCTGTGTCTAATAGCCTTGAACGGTCTTTCACTTACTGAGCAATTGCTCCATCTATTTGATTTGATTCTATTTGCAATCTTACAAAGGATTACATCATTTTTCATTTCCTCTTGCAGTTCTCCTAATTTTACTACATCAGTTTCCACCCAATGAATAAAGGATGTATCAGCAACATTACTTTCATCTTCTATAGCTTCCTTAAACTTCAATCTAGATAGGGCATCTACATGAGGAATAGTATTGCCTTTTACATATAATATTTCATAATCATTTGCAGCAAATTGAATTGCCCATCTTAATATTATTGCTGATGTCACTTTAGGCAGCTCTCGCCTGGGATTAAATATAAATTCTAGAGGTTTATGGTCCGTTTTTAAGAAACGTTTTCGACCTCATGAAAAATGTCGGGCTCTTTGCATTATCCATACAATTGCTAAAGCTTCTCGTTCAATATTAGAATAATTCCTTTCGGCCTCTGACAAGCATCGCAACAAATATAGAACTGCATGTCCATCTAGAGAAAATATACCAGATATTGAATGTTGACTTGCATCTGTGGTAACTACAACATCCTTTGTTGTATCAAATATTTGTACAACAGGTGGTTTAGTCAAATCTTTCTTTAATCTTTCGAACAACACAGTATGATGTTTAGTCCATGAGAATGAAGAATTCTTTCTTCTTAAATCTGAAAATCCACACACTTTCTCAGAATAATATGGAATATACTGACCATAAAAACTTGTCATTCCTAGAAATGACTCCAATTCTCTTCTATTCTCCGGGATTTTTAGTTCCAATATCTGTTTTTGTTTGGTTATTTTGTACTCTAAAAAAGTCAATTCTTCTGCACGAAAAACACTCTTCTTTTCATTAATAGTCATTCCACGGGAGGCAAGTCTTTGTAAGATTTCTTTTACTTTTTCTTCTAATTCCTCAGGTGTCCTACCACCAATGCATATGTATCTTGGGGAAATAATTGTACCTGTAATATCTCCCAACATATTCTCCATGGCTCACTGAAAGATAGCACCTGCTGTTTGCATGCCATATGGTAGACGCGTCCATCACAATAATCCAAGTGGAGTATTAACAGTCGTTATTTCCTGGGCTTCATCAGATATTTCAATTTGATGGTATCCTCCAACCAAATCGATTTTTGCAAAATACTTCGTACCTGCCAGCTTGTGTAATGCCGTCTCAACATTAGGTGTAGGATAGGAATCAGAACAAATATTGGGATTCACTCCTATCTTATAATCAGCACATATACGTAAGTCGCTATCGGGCTTGCGTATTACAACCAATGGTGAAGCTCACTTACTTCCCCCTATTTCAACCTTCTCTAATAAGTTATCATCTATCATTTCCTTTAATTTGGCTACAGCTAAGGGATAACTATGTACAGGAAGTTGTCGAGATTCAAAATATGTCGGCCAAGCATTATTCTTTAATTTTATATCGGCTTTATAACCTTTTAGACCAGTCATGGGCAAACTGCGGCCCGTGGTGTTTTCTGAATTGCCCGCCTAATGAAAAATTACCTTGAATTTGTTTAGTAGTGCGGCCCTCCTGATGATGACCCATGTCTCATGCGGCCCGCTTCTCGAAAAAAGTTGCCCACCCCTGTTTTAGACACTCAGTTTTTTGCAGTTTTGCATGATGAATAAGTGATGTAGCAATACTCCTCAAAACATCCGTTCCAAACAGACCATGCTTCTTAAAGCACACTGCAACAATGATATTGACTAAATCTTTTCTAGTTTCAGTGTTTAAAGTACCTTCAAACTGTCCCATTAATTTAATTACAGAACCGTCAAACTGTCTGAGGCTAGCATGACAGGGTTCCAATTTTGGAGATCCAAGTTTTACCCAGAAATGTTGTGGTATAATTGTAACATCACTACCAGTGTCTACTTGCACTATCGCTTTGATATTATTTATCTTAATAGAAATTAAAGAACTCACATTACTGTTTCCTTTATATCCTCAAATTTCATTTCTTCCAACACTTTAGGATATACCATTACTGAGACTCTTAATGTTCTCAACTCCTGCTTTTGATATGAAGAGATCAGTTATTTCCTTGGATTCATCATTATCCGTCAACTCTTTGTTCTTGCACTATCTGACAAACACCTCAACCAGACTTCAGTCAAATCTGGATCAGATAAAATCAATTCTCCGCATCCTGTTTGCAGCACCATTGTCGTGTCGTGTCGTGTCGTACTGTATCTATCAAAGAAAAGTCTCGCCACAGTCGCCTGCAATCCTTATATAGCTTTAATCAGCAACCATTATTTGCATAACAATGACATCACTGTTGTGTCGTCCGTTAAAGTTAAACCCGCTTCTCTTTATTGTCCCTTGTCGTCAGCGACCCTCGCTAATTGTTATTATTGGTCAACGGTGCCTGCTACGTAAATAGTTCTTTCAATTCTCAATGTTGTCAGCGACATCTCAATGTTGTCAGCGACATCTCAATGTTGTCAGCGACATCTCAATGTTGTCAGCGACATATATTATGAACATTTGAAACTCTATTAATAGTTACTATCATTTATCAATGATACTACAGATTTAATTTTATGTGAAGCCTATCTTTTCAACGAACTGTGAATGTTAGAAATACCCATTTATATTTCATTATCTATAGTTCTAATTACTTTCGGAAAATGTAAATGTGAACTGTAGTCTAACACGGATTTCTTTTGCATCTCTCTATTTTTATATCGGGATGTTTGTGACTTTTGCTCACAAGAACTTGCGAGAACTTCTTCTTCAGTCTTAATCTAAGAAAACCCGTGGATCACTCTGCTCACAAATGTTACTTTTACAATGAATTATACAATACAGTTCTTTTCATTTCCACTCCAGAATCAGTAAAATATTGGCATGTCACACTATCGTTTTATGGATCATCTATATTCCTGTGTTCAATAGTAGCATGTTATCTTTTATAATATTTTTAATTCGAGTTTTCCAAATACAAGCCTATAAAATAAACATCGGTTTATATATCTTGATCAATTATCATTATGTGTATTGTATTTTTACTAGTGTTTTTTATTTTATTTCATCCTATTTGGTACATCAAAAAGTAATTTTAAGACTGATTTATCTCAGAAATAATTGTTATTGTTCAGTTGCATAATATTCAGAACTAAGAATATCACTTAAATTTAATCTATAGGTCACTGCTGTTTTCTATGTAAATGAAATCAATTCTGTCTCCTGTATATAATACTAACTCCAATTTTGTATTATTGTGAATACATTTTCATGATACTGAACAGAATAGTTTTTAATATTATAACAATAGGAGGGTGGTGGATTGGCTGAATCATTAACGCGTCGGACGGAATGCCTTGCAGTATTCATTCCGGCTCGCTACGCTCGGAGCTCAAATCCCACCGAGGTCAACTTTGCCTTTCATTCATCTGGGGTCGATAAACAAAGTACCAGTCAAGTACTGGGATCGATTTAATCGACTTACCCCTCCCATAAAATGTCTGGCCTTGTGCCAATAATAGAAAAATATTATAACAATATTGTATCACAATACATAAACTATAGTATGTAACCTTAGATTCATTAAATATACTTGTTATAAATTAGACCCAATTTTGCCTATATTTAAACTGGAAAAAACTTATAATTGACTTATAATTGTGATTAAAATTTCTTTTAAAGCTTAGGTTTATAAATCATGTGTATAATGATGACTGGATTATGCATAGCGCCATTATTCAAAATATGAGACTTACTATCCACAAGTACTTCTTACTATATGCTTATTTAGATGTATTTTTAATACCCGTCTGAGACTGATAATCGCAATGTAATCTATGCACGCTATGGTTAAGGTTTAAATATGTGTTATACTTGAGTTCTGATAGACTTTAAAGCAGTGCTTGCAAAACAAAAGTGTTTATACTTATCATACGCAATAAAGAATAATGGTGCAGTACAATTGATTTATATAACTCCAAACTTAATGTTTTAAAATAAAAATAATGTATTAAATTTAGCAAGGAGTCTGCAATAAGCTTCAACTTTTGACTGAGATATGATAAGTAATGGCCAGTAATTGATAAATGACAATTATTATCAGTTATTTTAATACTAAATACTAAATATTACCTCTCAGAAGAAAGATCTATCCAAATATCTATTTCACATGACCTCAAAAGGCCTCTGAAATTGGTCTGATTTCAAACTTTTCTCTGTGAGGGAGAGGGCTTACAGGACCCTGGACCCACAACTGTAGGAGTTCGCTGCGCTAGTCTGGCACCCCCCACTCCGCCATACGTACGATAATTTGGATTCCCCTCCCATTGAAAAAGTTGCAGTGGACGCCCTTGGCCTCATATAGCTCATTATTTTTCCATAAAAACATCTTTCAGTTTTTAAAAGAAACTTGAAATTAGGGTGATACAGGTGAATAACATCAACAGTGATCATTGTCACTGCGTGCTCAGTAGTATCACCACCATCTATTGTTTCGCACCAAAAACCTTTAGTTCTGCTCATGAGCTATTGCCATTGTGTGTATTTGGTGTTTATTACAGTACGGGAAACTTAGTACAATGAGTATTATCATAACAACAACAACGATGGAAATACAAACACATGGTGATAGCAGTGGAAGATTTTAACCACGAGATTATGGTTACCAGAAGAAAGTGCTTAAGCAATACCATTGCCAGCAAACTAAAAGTGGTAAACTATACTTAGGAGCATGGTAATAGACGACAGCGAGAGTTTGGGGGCATCTCCTACAGCAAAATGATAAGCGAATGGAGAAAGCAAGAGCAAAAGTTACAGATTACTAAAAATGATAAACCTAACCTTCGTTGCCCAGTCCTACTTTGGCGAGAATTTGAAGGGAAGTTCAAAAACTGGGTGATAAAAGAGAGGAATACAGGGAAATGCGTTTCTACGAAAATGATAATTAATGAGGCCAGGAGATTTGGAGAAGAATAAGGGATTCAGGATGTTGCTGGAACAGAAGCTTGGTGTTACCGGCTCATGAAAAGGCAGGGATTATCAATGCCTACAAAAACATCCACTGCACAGAAAATGCCAGCTGATTATGAAGACAATATATTAGAATTTCATAAACTTTGCAGATGATTCTAGTTTTTACATTGATGTTTTTCCAAACTTCTTATTGTGTATTTGTTTATGATCAACTATACTGGTTGTTCTCTTATACAATACTTTCTGATACTGCTTAGCTGATTTTGTTTTCCTTTGTAACTTTTTTGCTATTGTATTCATGTACAGTATGGTATTTTCACTGTAAGTGACTGTTCGTCTTGTCTGATTTCCTGCTTTATGTTCAACGATACAGGTAACTTGTTTTGTGTAAAGTGTTTTCTTGCCTTGTTTTATTATTGCATTCACGCATGATATTTTCACTGTAAATGACTGTTATTCTTGTCTGGTTTCCTAATTTACTGGTACTTCCATCTCTACTGGAAGCTTGTTGTTATAAAATGTTTTCTGTAATAGCTAATCTGCTTCTGTTTTTTCTTTTAAATTATATTAGTATTATTATTAAAAAGATTTTCCCTTCTGACCTAGTTGCATGTTTTGTACAAGTTTTTATTTCTCTTCTATGCTGTAGCTATATATTTCTATAAACGTTAAATGCTTAAAATACACTGAAAATTCTTTTAAATATTCCCTGCTGAAATCGAGACCATGGGTCTTATATGCCATAATATACGGTAATGTCTTTAAGGTGTCTTTGCCTAATTCAGAGAGGTACGTGGCAGGTATATTCTTTATTCTTTTACTGGGTTCAGTCATGGGACTGCAGCCATGCTGAGGCCCCACCTTCAAGGGTTTAGTCAAACATATTTCCCCCAGGACTTATTTCAATCTGGTACCTATTTTTATCGATCTCTATTTGTCGAACCACTAAGTACGGGACATAAA
>JAOPJM010044747.1:0-14968 GCA_027124095.1 Muusoctopus leioderma
ATATAGGGATAGAATGAAAGAAAAGCCCGCGAGAAAACTACCAGAGAGAAAGACAATAGCAAAATAACGTGTGTGTACACAGAGTTGTAAAGCATCACCCCTTTTTCGGATTTAACAGATACGGATAAATCAGATCTATTTCACTTTCATAAGTATTTCTGATTATATATTATTTCACTTTCATTTTATTTCCGAGCATTACCGATTATATCATTGGCATTCAATCAATTTCTTTCACGGCATTTTTCACTGGGAAAATTTATATTTATTTCATCAACAGTCTAGTTGTTTTACATTAAGGCGACATGTTCATAAAATGCATGAAACTTTAAAAATATTAACCTTATCGTAATAATGTCTCTCATTGGGGATGGTTTATTATATTTAGGTACATTGCTCAACGCGTGAATGAAAGTGACGCAAGTCATCATTGAAATGACATAAGACAAATTTACAGCTATACGTGGCAACACTGTGTCTGTATGTCTCTGATCTGATGCTATCGATAATTGTCTTATATTAGATTAGACATATCAAAGATACACGTCGGCTCAAAACTTTAAACCAGGGGTTTTCAAACTTTTTGTCACTTACGACCCCTTGTGATCAGATAATTTATTTTGCAACACCTTACTCATTGTTATATAGCTATCTTAGACTGTAAGGCTTTACTTTATAGCTTGTTCGTATACTGTGCTGAATTTTATGAGCTCGAGCTCGTCTCATTAAATGGTGTTCATGTAACATTATTATGAACAGGAAAATATATTTCCATCACCATTTTAAGTCATGAAGTTGTAACAAAGCTTTATTACTAGAAAGATAATGAATTAAAAACATTCAGGATGATTTTTTCATTATTAATAGTTTGGGCGAATATTTGAGAGTTGGTGTTCTCGGGCTCATACATACATACAAGTCGACTTTACTTCTGAGATTGGTTAATTAAATGCCAGACAAAGTAATGAGTTCAATATAATCGAGTAAAAACACTTGAAGTCGGTGCATGATTATTGCTGCAATCCAATTAAGGAAATAATTGTATTTTCAATTAAATCTATTTCAACGTATACCACTTATGTTTTTAACTAGAAGGCGTAAGACAATTATACGAGTTTTAAACATCTATATATTTAACGCTCTAATAAATGATTGGTTTGGTCTTATCTTATCAAAATAATTATTCGGAAGAATACTTAATAACATAGATACTTGCTTCATTAGAATTTATAGTTGGTGCCTACAGTTTTCTTGTTAAATAATTTACCATCTTTTATGACATAATTGTTGTAGTACATACGAAATGATCAAGGAACAGGGGCAGCAAACTGCCAGGGAGGATGGAGAAGGTGAAAACAGTAAAACAAGCCCCCCCAAAAAAACAATTTGATTTACATGTAAGGCAAACAAAATGACTACCTTTGTTATTTTTACAGTTCTTTTTATAGCAAACGAAGGACTGGTAGGGCATTTAACTAATCTATCTAAACAGATAATGGCATATCAGGTGAACATTTCCAAGGAGATATATACCGATTATGTGGTGAATCTGAAGGATGGGTTGCTTGTTAGTATTATTTTGAGTGGCTCCACAGAAGTGTATTGAAATAACAACTCAGACTTATCCTTTTTTTTTACCTTACCGATTCCGACATCGAAATACTCACAGCGAATTTCAGGATGAGAGATTTCTAGTACCTGGATGAAGTGCATGTTGAACGGAAGGCAATCCGAATTGTGGGGAGCCCTATTCTGACTCAGGAAATCACGTGTTTATTTAATTATATCTGTGTTAATACTAATTGTATTATTATAAATATCAATGAGTCTTGTTTATATTGCGTGCGTTCACTGTACTACAGAGCGCAGCTCAGTTCTGTGTGCTTTGGGTATGTGCAGTGATTAAGTTTTAGCTGTGTAGTTTCTATTGCATTGATAATACTCTACGTAATATGTGTGCAGTGCTTAGTAGTGCGATGTTTTGTATGTAAGACCTGGGGTTTCGGAAATGTATTTGTCTGTGGGGTTTTTTCCTCATTCCCAAGGCAACTATTATTGTAGGGATTGTTTCGGTTTAAAGTCCCCACATTCTGGTTATCTCTATTTCCAGATCTTTATATTTGGATAATTTTACACTTCTACTCTTTTACTTGTTTCAGTCATTTGACTGCGGCCATGCTTAGACACTGCCTTGGAGGGTTTTAGTCGATCGGATCGACCCCAGTACTTATTTTTGAGAGTGGTACTTATTCTATCGCGCTCTATTGCCGAACCGCTACGTCACAGGAGGTAAACAGACAGATACGAATACAAACACAAACACACAGACGCATACACACACACACACATACACACACACGCACATACGTATACATATATATATATATATATACGACGGGCTTCTTCTGTTTCCTTCTACCAAATTCACTCACAAGGCATCGGTCGGCCCGAGGCTATAGTAGAAGACACTTGCCCAAGGTGCCACGTAGTGGGACTGAAGTCGAAACCACGTGGTTGTGAAGTGAGCTCTTTAACCACACAGCCATGCCTGTGCCTATAAATGTATCCATTTCTTTAAAATATATATTGTCATCTGTTGGAACTGATACTTCGATTAGGTGGCATCTCCTTTACTGGTTGTCCTTGACAACAATGACTGGTCAATTAGCCTGGATATCCCTCTCTGTATGTGTTGACATATGCCAGAGTATGGTCACTTTGTCATTCTCTGAGACCTTTTCTGGTTATGCCTATACCACTTCTTTTCTGTTGGTATTCCATACTGCTGGCATAACCTCCAGTGTATGTAAGTCTCAACTCTGTCATGCCTGTAAATGTATTCTTTCTTGGCGAAAAATGAGCAGCCAGAGACACTGTGTTTAATTGTTTCTTTTCCATCTCCACATATTCTGTAGTTACTTACTGTATTCTGCTTTATTATATGATTCTGGTGGATTCTGGTGGGGAGTCTTTGATCCTGTGCCGCAATTAAGAAGCTTTCAGTCTCAGCTTTGAGTCCTGCACTTCATGGCCAATGTTGTGAATTTTCCTTGTCTATATCCTCCCAGTTCATATTTTCAAGTATTGTCCATGTAGGGGCTTTTCTTACTATGGTTTATCATGGTATTATATAACCCTATTTTAGTTAAGATTTTAGCTTTTCACAACTTCTGTTGTTTCTTGTTTTTATTCATGACAATCTGTTATTTCAGCCTCTGTTTTGTATTTATTGGCTTCCTTGAAGACAGAGAACAATTTTTTTGTTTTGTTATTTTTACTATTCTTATTCGCCACCTTAAGGTTGCGAATTCGCAAAATGCCTTACTGTATTCGTCGGACAGAATGCCTTACTTTATTCGTTCTGGCTGACTTCAATCAGAGTTCAAATCCTGCTGAGGTCAACTTTGCCTTTCATCCTTCCGGGGTCGATAGAATAAAGTACTAGTCAAGTACTGGGTCCTTTTAAGCAACTTAACACTCCCCTAAAAATGTCTGGCATTGTGCCAATATTAGAAATAATAATTATTATTGTGTTGTTGTTGTTGTTGTTACATACCACGACTGTAAGTATGTTATCTGTTCCTCCTTTTAAAACTTTGTTACTGTTCATTTTGTTGTTTCATTTTGTTCCGTGCTCGGTCAGCACATGGACAAGTTAGTCTTTCCGCTAACTTTCTCGCCCCTCTGGGCTAGGATTTGAAAAGCAGTTCATTGATTTTTTTTTCTTTTTAAGTAAACATAATTTTTTAAGATGGTGTCTACATACACACGCCAACAAGTGCAAGTAGTGAGAGGTGATTTAAAGAGCACATTTTCTATTACCACACCAAGCTTCACCTTCACCGCCTCACAAGTAATCAGACAACCAATACCACTGCAACAGGCAGTAATAACAACAACAACGACGACAACACCAACACACCTGTGCACAAGATGGTCTCAACACGGGAAAGCACCACCAGCTCCAGCACTACCACCACCAGCAGCATCACCTCCACCACCAGCACCACCAGCACCAGCACCACCATTACCACCAGCACTACCACCACAGCAACGAGTGGTATCACCAGCAACAACAACTACAACAACAACAACTACGCAAACAATAACATCACGATCATCACCAGTATTACTGTCACCACTGCCGCGCCTGAAAATTCTGCCACGGTCACCACCAACAACAACACTAAGGTGGTCTCATTTGCAGCGGCTGCTAGTCCCACCGAGCAGAAGGCTGCCTTCACGATGGTTGGCCTTATCGAAAGCTTTCGATTGATCCAAATTGTTAAGAGCCCCACCGAAGCCAGTTTACTTACCCATCCTCTCAGTGATGTATTACTTAAGGTGGAAGTTGTCATCTATAGATCTGTTCGAGATTGCGCACGTCTGCGCGTCGCTGATCAGACTGCCAACGACAAGCGCCAACCTCTTTGCTAACACCTTGGCCAAATTCTTAAACTCTGCATTCAGCAGAGTTATGGTCCGAAAATTATTAATGACACACCCCTTGTTGGTGTCCTTTCTCAGCAGCCCAACCACTCCTCGGCCTACAGAGTTGGGAATTCTCCCATTATGCTTCTGCAAGTTACCGTAGACATCTGCGCGAAGGTCGCTTAACACATCTAGCATGTAAAAGCAAAACTTGTAGGGTTGACCATGCAAACCAGCTGATTTGCCTTTGTGCAACCACCGAACGCTTCCCCTATTTCAGTTGCTGTTATAGGCTTTTTGCAGCACTCCGCCACCTCCGCTCAGAGCCAAGGCAGGCCATAAATGTAGGCAGTAAAGTCCACCACAAATTTAAGCCTACCACTACACCCGAACAGTTGAGTGCGGTACCGTTAGAAAGCCGCACATATCTGCTTATAATCGAGAAGCACGCCCCCATCTCCGTCCGTCAACGACCAAATTGTGGCTTTGTTTCCACGTTGCGCCTCTGTCGTGTGTTAGAGCACGTGCCTTAGCTCTGACAACGCAGCCTTCTTTTTCGGCTGGCACGTTGGTTGCGATGCCTCTCCTAATCGCCTCATCTAATTTGCTCACTAGCTCTCCCTCTATTTTATTTTTCTTTGTTGCTATTTCTTCTATCGATTCGATTTTTATTGCCCTCTTTAGGGCGCTCCACCATTGATTTCTGACAATAACGAACGCCTAACTAAATCGCTAATCTGCTCTTCTTTAAACATTGCGCGCCGGGAACGGCACATTTAGATTCCAGTAACCGGTCCCTGTCAATGGATCCTATCTAAGGCGACCGTACAGTTCATCAGTCTGTGGTCTGTGTAGCCGACTAGCTGAAATTGTGGACATCCTACACTATCCCTATCCGCTGACTTAACAAGTACCCTATCTAGATACGATCTGGTTGATCCGTTGTGTTTCCTGCATGCCCACACTGGCACGGGTTTACTGGCCGATTCCTCGATGACCTCAGAATGGATGGTTAGTGGTTCTTTTCGGGGCACTCTTTTGATGAGTTTTACGGCTTCTAACAGGTTTCTATGTTTAGTTTGTATAGAAACCTGTGCATGTGTACTCGCAGACCCTGCAAATGAGGCTGCATTAGTGTTTTCAGTCAGTGTGTTTTTGCTATTGTTGTTTGTTGTTGTTGGTGGTAGTGGTAGTGGTGTTGTTGTTGGTGGTGGCGGTGATCGCTGTAGTGGCAGTGGTGTTAGTCCTATTGGTGCTGTTATTGCAGCCGAACGTGTTGTTGTTGTTGTTGTAGCTGGTGCTACCTCTTGCCTCGGTGGTGATGTTAGAGGTGGTGGTATTTTCAGTAGTCAAAGCGGCAGGAATAATACTGCTGCCGATCGTATTGTTGCTGTTGTTATTGTTGCTGATGCTACTGCTCGTCGTGGTGTTCTTTCTAGCTGATACTATCTCCTTGTTCACAAGTGAGTTGTTGTTGTTGTTGTCATTGTTGTTTGTCTCGCTGTTGTTGTTGTTCTGTTTGTTATTTCTGCCTTTAGCTGTAGTAATGGTGGTGGCGATGTTATTGCTGTGCAGGGGACGCTTGGGGTGACAAGAGAACATTATGTCCTTTAAATTCCCTCTCACTACTCCCACTTGCCCTTTGTGTATGTAGATGCCGAAGGAGAGGACGACGCCATATTTAAAATGTGTGCTTATTTTGAAAACAACATTTGATTTTCAAATTCCGATCTCGAGGATCCCGAGCGGTAAACTAACTTACAAACTGTCTTACAAAGACGTGTGAAGTTATGACAAACAAGTTATATAAAGACTTAGGTAGGGTGCAAGTTGTTACACAAAAAATACTGGGACACGTTTAAAACTGTATGAAAACTATACAAATGATTACACATAATAATTAACAGATCACAGAAAAAACATAAAATAATTGAAAGAAGATATATTTAATAAACAATAATACATTTCATTTCACCTAGGTTAGATAAGCGTACACCAAGCTACCGAAAACCTTTCACTCCTGGTTCTACCCGATGTCTAAATGATTCTCATGCAAGTGAGTTATCACTCCTATCTGCAACCCCTCTGTAACCTCCATGTGGCTGCTAATTCCAGAAGCGATCGGGACTACAACGAGTTGAAGCAGTTTTATCCCCAGGACGTGGGTTGCCTTCTCTTAACATTTTCTCTGAGAGTTTTAAGAGAAGGCAACCCACGTCCTGGGGATAAAACTGTTTCAACTTGTTGTAGTCCCGAATTGTATTAAGATTCTGTCATTAGCGGGCTTTTTATAATTTGGCCCCATTTTTTTAACATCCAATATTACGTCGCAGGTTTACCATTCAGTGCTCAACTCTATTGCCTGCTGCATGAGTGATTCGTTTGGTATTCGAAGGACTGTGAAATATAATTGGAATCCATCTATTACATTCATTTTTATTTCTTGTTCATTTGTTCATCTTCTTCTACTTCTAGCTCTTCTGCTTCTTTTTCCTTTTCATTGTCTTCTTCTTTCTGGCTGATATCATCATTTTTTTGAGTGGGGTATGCCTCCTCACACAAAAGCTCCATGCCGCCGTTCTGCCGACCATCGTTCTCGCTGTCACTACAATTGCCCATTTGAGGAGGAGACACCTCCTCACATGTTTTTGAGGCTACTCTAGTGGTTCATTTCTCTTTTGGGAGCTTTTTCTTCTGTTTTTGCACTTTCCGCTGCTTGGCTCCCTGGCGGCACATCACAAGAAGATGGGGTAACGTCACTCGCCGCCTCCGCTGAAGTGCGGAGCAACGGGACGGGTGTGAGACAAACCTCTCCGTCATCTGCGGAGTGGGAGGGGCCATCTCGGAAGCATTTGCCTCCAGAACCGGGGCTGAAGCGAGTTCCTGAGTCACTTCCGGAGCGCTAACCCGTGGCACGGCTGGAGGTTCTGGTGGAGCGGCGTCCTCTGTACTTCGCTCACCCCTTCTCCGCTTTTCCATTTCTTTCAGGCAGAAAGCCTGCAGATGGCCTTTACTGTCGCAAGTATAACAATAGGGCTTTTATCCCTGTACCACCACTCTCTACAGTTTCGTTTCCGCACCCATGACAGGGCAGAGCTCCGGAATGACTCTGTGGTCTTGAAGGTTCATAATGACTTGGAAGTCCATAGTGACCCCTCCCGACAAACATATCGTTTCTGATTATTTCTGCACTTACCACCTGCCAATATTGTTCCACAAAGCTGTGGGCCAGCCAAGAGAAGAGATTTCCGTAAATGCCCCTGACTGAGACCTGAGTGTGTCTTTTTCCCATGTATTGAGGGACGAGTTTATGGGCTGGTGTGTGCAGCAGAATTTCTGCTTATATTCTCGCTTCAGCCTGGGTCCTGAAGTGTACGTTAATGGTTCCGTACGACCTCCCCCGGTCTATGGATGTGATGTTGTTCCATGTCTCCCCCAAGGCATCCTGCAGTTGCTGCTTCGACGGCAAGCTGAACTCCCCACTGCCTCTCCCGAGGCATATGTAGGTGAGCATTTGTTTTGCTTGCTCTTGAACATATTCCTCGGGTAGACTTATAAAAGCTTGCCATCGCTTTCTCTCGTCTTGCGCTTGGGACAAGTTCAAATATTCTCGGCTGGCTGCAACGTCAGCAAAGCTGTTTTGTCTTTGTTGTGTTGTTGTTATTGTTTTGTTTTTGTGTAGTATTCGTGTCTGTACAATGTTTTATGTTGTTATTTCCAATGTTCACCATGTGTGCAAAATGTTGTGTGCTGGTATTATTATTCTGTTCAGTGTTTGTGTGTGAAGCAATATTTTTTATTTTTGTTGGCGAGTCTCAACGGTGTCACCATAAACACTTTGAACAATATCAATAATAATAATAATATAAACTCCTCCCGCAATAGTAATAAAGACAATAACGTAGACAGAGACATAGCTATAAACGATATTAACACTGTAGGCAGTGATTCGTATAAGTCTCCTGTTTAAAAAAGTAGCTAGTAGCAGAATCAAGTATAAACATAATACAATGTACACTAATATAAAGACGCAATCCCGCCTTATAAATAATTCAAACTCTAGTAGAAATATTTCCTTAGGTACCAATAAATTTAATAAAGATTATAAAAATGATTACGAACATAAGATTAATGGAAATACTAAAAATATAAATGTGCATAGAGCACCCAGGCCTATAAATAATTACAATAACCCTAATTGCAAACGTAGTGTAAGAGATAATACCTCGCTAATGAAAAATACTGGAGTAACACATACTAACAGAAATAATAATATTTTAAAATCTAACATTTTGAATAGTGTACAATATGATAGAAGAAATAATAAGTTAGGGGCTAGCAATGATATGTCTTACTACCGGACCACTTATGATAATAATATGAGAACTAGAAAGAGAAAATTACGCGGTATAATCCTCCATTTTCGTCCCAGGAAAAACGAATATACCTAGATCCTTTTTCGAAATCCTGAAAAAAACTTTCCACCGTAGCACAAGTACCACCACATCTTTAATTCTTTTACCGTCAAACTTTCCTACTCTACCACCCCTAATCTTGCTGATAATATAGCAGCCTCTAATAGGTATAAACTTTGTGTTGCTTACAATAAAGATATTATGAGAAATAATTCCGTAATATTACATAGTCTAGATAATAACCCTACTACTTCTAGTATAAGAAGCCATGACCAGGACGGTAACCACTAAATCGATATACCTATAACTCTTAATAACTTAAATATAATGAATAGTACAGAAAACTCTAATACCAGTAATGAAAGTAAACGCGATAGTTATGACCTAATAGTGAATTTACCCTCATCAAATCTTGTGATTACTAATTATAATGATGATACCCCTCCTACTCCTCTTGGGATATCCATTTCTTCTAATCAGTATGAGGTAAAATTGACAACCTGTAACTGTAGGAATAGGAATAACTGTCCTCTAGATATAATTGGCAAGAACATTATTTATACACTGTTACAACATGTAATAGTTACAGGTATAGAGTCTACTAGTCATTTTTTTTAAAGTAGATACTACACACATAGTCACTCTTTCACTAATCCAAAACTAGCCCATTCAAATTCTTTAGCCAAGTATATCTGGAATTTACAGTTCAAAGGTATCAATTTTAAGCTTGATTGAGAAATTATAGGTTCCGCTAGATCTTACGTAGGTGAAAGACGTAAGTACCACTTGTGTATCCACGAAGCTCTAGAACTACTGTTGGCGGATGGAATATTATTGAATAAAAAGTGTATGAGTTAGTAATTAATTGTAAGCATAAAATCTTTCGTTCCTTCAAATATTATAGATCGCACCCTAATGGCAATGATAATGGTTAGATTTTCCATATTATTCTACACTATTGTGCTTCTCCTCTGCTATACTACTTAATATCATTCTGATTATTTCTGGACGTTCTGATTATATCTCTTATTTGCACATATTTCTTGGATCTTGACTTTTGGATTCCCTAAGCTCATGTACATGCATAAGTCCCATTTTTATAAGACACATTAGTTGTACCTTAAACCCTATTTTCCGTATTCTTTTGCATATGTATCTTACTCAGTATATTTAGCTGTTTCTATTTGTGTTAGTATTAGCTCACACATATATCCCTGGCTTATTTACTCTGGGTCTAAGTCTTTCAGGTTATACTATATATCGTGTTTATATATTGTTATGTGCGTGATATTATATATATAATATATTTATATATATATTATATGTTATTTATTATGATTTTTTTATGTATTGTTAATGTATTTTTTATATCTTTTTATATACATTTATATATTTTTACCTTTTTATTTCTTTATTTTTATATTTTTAAATGTTTATATATATATATATTTATATATATATATTTAAGGAGCCCACGCACGCATCTCATGGGGTAACTCGACCCTCCACGAAATTACGATGCCCGAGTCTACTGCCTATCACTCAACGATTAGGGATTAAAACCTCCCCATCGGAGTGGTGATACACATCCGATATAGGCAGGTAACGGAGACACAGAACCGCTGAAGGTCTTATACAGCCCTGAAATACATGCATAGGTTCATGAAATGTTGTCTTCCTTCCCCGTACCACCACATAGCGGAATGATTATATTTTTCACACCATGCGATGGTTTCAAAGTATGCCTCTATATCTTTAGACAATTAAAATGAAAGATATATAATTAACCGGATAGCCAATATATATATACCCTATTGATACGTATACACACACACACACAAGCAGCAAGCTATGTAGTATGTCATACTATATCTATCATTACACACACACATATATACATATATAAATAATACACATACATACATACATATATACATGCATGCATACACACACACACATACATACATACATGCATACATACATGCATACATACATACATGCATGCATACATACATGCATACACATACATACATGCATACATACATTCATGCATACACACACACATACATACATACATGCATACATGCATGCATACATGCATACATACATACATACACACACACACATACATACACATACACACACACACAACACACACACACACACACACACACATACATACATACATACAAACATACACATACATACACATACATACATGCACGCATACACGCATGCACGCACACACACACGGTGAATTGGCAGAGACGTTAGAACGTCGGCTTCTATGCCTTGCGTTATTTGTTCCGGCTCAATTCGTTCTGAGTTTAAATCCCACCATGGGTTAGGGTTATGGGTAGGCTTAATCTATCTCACGATTTAACATCACCACCTTGGCCTTGGGTGCCTTTAGTGGATTTCCACTTTGTTGAAAGAATTTAGGCCAGGTCTCCAGTCTGATGATACCTTCCTCCCTCCTACCAATCTTAGAGGCCCTGAAAAATGGTAGTGGATACTGCCCTTCCCTCCTGACTAAGTGATAACACACACACACACACACACACACACACACACACACACACACACACACACACACAAACATATACAT
The DNA here is from genome assembly GCA_027124095.1 of Muusoctopus leioderma. Classification (NCBI taxonomy): domain Eukaryota; kingdom Metazoa; phylum Mollusca; class Cephalopoda; order Octopoda; family Octopodidae; genus Muusoctopus; species Muusoctopus leioderma. The sequence goes on from JAOPJM010044747.1 coordinate 11,455, forward strand.
ATATATATTTATATACGAGGGCTGTTCCAAAAGAAACCGATCTTTTAAAGAAACGCGCCAACTAGCCAGCGCAGCGTGCACCCGATTGCAGTGCTGTGTATGGGTGACATTGACTTTCAGTCTAATAATAGCCACAGTACGCCACATCAGTTAGTCATCATGTGCTACAGTGAACATACGTTTAGTGCACTTGGCGATTTGTCACAAGTTTGACAATCAAATATTTGGAAGAGCAACGTGTTGGTGGGAAAATTTGGAAAAACTTTTACGGGGACTTTTCTGTTGCAACAGGCCTATATGGAGGATTGTTTGAGACGGATGCTATGCCATGTGGAACAGCGACAGCAGATGCACCTTTTTGTCTGTTGTCGCTTAGCTGTTAATTGCCATCCATAGTAGACTGGATAGCGCCACTAGCATGTCTATTTCTCCACGTGGAACAATAAACAAGAAATTTTTTGGCGCAGTACTGTCAAATCAAACATGGGCGCTGAACTGACCAACGATTTTCACTGGGAAGCCTTTTAAAAATCATTCCAACACTTTGATCTCAATGCATCTGAGGATACAGACATGTATCTTTGCATCGACGAAACTTAAAGTAATGCGGAGCTAAATCATACGGTTAATACATACATACGCATGCGCGCGCACGCACACACACACACACATATATATTCGTATATTATATATATATATATATATATATATATATAAAGAAAGAGAGAGATACATATACATCACAGTGAGATATTAGAGGATATCATTGAATAATTTGTTGATGTCATTCGATGCTCTTTCATTTGCATGAGTGATATTGGAGATATTGGTGATATCCGTAAAAGAGATTCGATTACAACCAATCTAAGTATGAATCATCAAATCTATAAGAATGAACGATCAGTTATTCCCACTGACACATGCAATTAAACATTGAATATCTGTATCTCACACACTCTCACTCACATACACTTCCTATCTACACACTCTACATACACTTCCTATCTACACACTCTACATACACATACTCACAAACACACAAACAGAAATAGACAATCTAGCTCTATCATTCTCCATTCATATTTATCTGTGAATCGTTAGCTATCAATCAGTTGGGTACATGGTCAATTGGCATTAAGGTCATTCTAGTTACATGGCCAAAGACCGACGCCAACTGTCATTATGGTTTACGCCAATGCATCCATCAGGAGGCTATTTGAAGCTGTGTCGATAAGATGAACATTAAAAGACAGATACTACACTACTGTAGAGTGGATATATGAGTAATGCACGTTTCATGGAACGTGCACTATTTTATAGATTTGTTTTCCAAAGATTCCTCATTTTTCATGCAGATTTTCTGGTGACTTATCTTCCGGACACCAAGTGAATATCTTTTATACTCATGTTTTAATGGAACCATTAAAATATCGTATTTAGTTCAACTATCTTTAATCCAATTTTAAAAATTAAATATATTTTATGGTAAATAGAAATATTAAAAGTAGATTGAGGACATTTGATAGTTTAATTTAAAATTCATTTGAACCCTCTGAGTTTGTTTCCAGTAAACATTTTGTAAGATGTAAAATTATAAGAGAAAGCCAGTTAGTGTTGTAGTGATAGGGTTAAGTGAATATTTTCTGAGCCTGTTAAACTCATATCCAATGTAGACATTTCATAGTGTCATTGCATAAGCTCCTTGATCATATACTTTAAAAACTATGATCAAGTGTCTTAAACATATACTGTAAGTCAATCATATATCATTATGATTAACCCTTACAACTATTTATAATATTGCTTCTTCACAATGGCACAAAGCGACACATTTCCAGCGGTATTGCTTGAATCTACTCACTGTAGATGCCTGGTACTTATTTTGTCGACCTTGGAGAGATGTAACCCGAGGTTGACCATGACAATATTTGAAATGTGGATATAAAGATTCTGAACTATCTACCAAAAGGTAATTAGTGGAGTTTCTATAAATCTATCGTGTTATGCAATATATATAACGACAAACATTATTATCAATCAACAATACATTTTCCCCAAAAATAATTGCTAATCAAGGAAATGAAATTAAAATTTGTCTTGCTTTGAACTTGCATCTACTCTAAAAGTGCTCAGTAGTAAGTACCTTTGTCTCTTTGGAGAAGAGACAACATCTACAAAACTTATTTTTAGGCTAAATATGTAAGGTGAGTTAGTGTAGTGGAGCCTGTTCATTGCTGTGTATTATTGGGGATATTTAGAATATATACGCACATGAGATGCACGAAAATTATACGGAACTTTCACTAGTTAACACAGTGTATGGTGCCTCTCCCAATGCCTATTTACAGCTAGGTAGATTGGCCAAAATAATTGTAGAATGGTTCGTGCATAGAAATAGGACAACACGAGTGACTAATATATTAGTGTCAGAGAGTTTTTTCGACCACACAACTGCTATCATATAAATGATTTCAATGGTGTATGTAGGAGTTTGTATCTGATGAACAAAACTGAAAGTTGACGTCATATAGATGGCAAATTTATTTCCTTTTTTTCCCTTCCTCCTGCTACCACAACAACTACCATCACCATCACCAACACCATCAATATTGTTACTACTATTAACCAAAATCTTTGCCATCTTAACGTAATATTTACATAATTCGCTCACTGAATGTCACACAGACATTAGCCAAAATATCGACCGGGAATTTAGGTAGTGTATTGATTTCTACGGAACTCTTTGGTTTAAAAATAGCTAGCTAACGTCGATTTACTAGTTAGTAGAAGTGTTAGAGAGTGGGGAGGGGGGAAGTAAATGTTGAAATTTGAGGTCAGCTTTAAGTAAAACTAGAAGTTAAAATAAAAGGAAAAGGAAATGAAATGAAATCATTGAAATATTTGCTCAGATAAATTATTCCATTTTCATAATTTCATTTTTTTTTCAACAATTCTTATTCAATCTGCTCTTTTTATTCTAGTTTGCCTCTCCTTTTCTGTCTCTCTGAATGTGCGAATATTATGTATGTAAGTATGTATGTACGTACATACATAAACACTCATATATGCAGTCACACATAAACAATCACATACACCTCTACACGTGCACACTCACACACACACACATACACACATACATACATACTCACACACACACACACACATACATACATACACATGCACACATGCGCACACACAGACAGACAAACACACAGAGGCAGAATTCTTCAAAATTGGTGGATAAGAGAAACCAGCGAGGAACTAACAGTTAGCAATCTTGCCTATATATACGCACTACGCTTAAATCATGCAATTAGGGATGTTGAGATGGAGGCCAAATTGAAACAGTGACAAACTACCATTTGCAACTGTGATCTAGTAGGGTTCTTAAACCTTTTGATACCAACCCACCTGAAACCACCCCTGTTTCTATGATAAAAAACAATTTGTTTTAAAGTGTTCATATTTAAATTTAAACCTTCCATTATAATTTTATGTAAGAACTTTTTGTTAA
>JAOPJM010044941.1:0-14963 GCA_027124095.1 Muusoctopus leioderma
AACCTCTCTATGGCACCTATTTACAACTAGGTGGACTGAACCTCTCTATGGCACCTATTTACAACTAGGTGGACTGAACCTCTCTATGGCACCTATTTACAACTAGGTGGACTGAACCTCTCTATGGCACCTATTTACAACTAGGTGGACTGAACCTCTCTATGGCACCTATTTACAACTAGGTGGACTGAACCTCTCTATGGCACCTATTTACAACTAGGTGGACTGAGCAATTGTGACATAAGTATTTTTGCCCAAGGACACACTACAATGCCAGCAGTGACAGAATATAAACTGTTGATCCCTTTGGTCGGTAGACTGTCCCCAGCCCCCTACACACTTCTGCTATCAACTGAAACAATGAGAGAGCCTCTGCATGGTCGCTCAACCTTCTAGAAACAGCAGCCAAATCTCCCTCAAACCAGACTATACCATCTTAAAAAAAAGACATTGGAGGTCCTAGATACACTATATCTGAATAGAAGACTGAATGGTCATGACTGGAATGTCCTTTGATCATAGGTCTGCTTGTTCAGGGCTGACCTGGAGCTAGATAACAACAAAATTCTCTCTCTCTCTCTCTCTCTCTCTCTCTCTCTCTCTCTCTCTCTCTCTCTCTCTTATGTCATTAAATAAGTTTGAAATTCTATGTTGATCCATAAATAGACATTTTATATAACATGTTAATAATGCTAAAATGCATAATTTATCCCCCCCACATTCATATGATGGAGAAGAAGAAAAAGGAAAAAAGAAAGAAGTTAAGATGTAGTTGGTATAGAAAAGAAGATGAGTGATATCAGGGGTACTACTATGGGTTGTAGAAATGTGGACATAAAAAGGGTGATAGTAAAGGATAGGAGGACAATATCAGAGTGGTATTGTAGTGTAGAGGGTAAAAGGATAGGAGGACAATATCAGAGTGTAGAGGGTAAAAGGATAGGAGGACAATATCAGAGTGGTATTGTAGTGTAGAGGGTAAAAGGATAGGAGGACAATATCAGAGTGGTATTGTAGTGTAGAGGGTAAAAGCAGAATCATGTTGAGGATGCAGGTCTACTGTGTCTTTTTTTAAATTTTTATCTAGGATTATATTATCCAATGTGTCCTTTTATTAAGACAGTAATGTGTTATTTTAGGAAGATTTGGCTGTTATTTATAGTAAGCAGGTCAAGTGACTCCAGACTTGCTTCACATACTGAACATAAAATTCAAACTGCCAAAACTAGAGCATTGTGTTTTTAAGCAAGATAGTTTACTATTCTTAACAAACATCCTGTAAAACATTTTCTAAGTCCTGTAAATGATTGAGCAGAAAAATATCTGAAAACAAGTTTTTTTTTCTTAATTATTTCTTACGAAATTTACAGGTAAGAAACACAGGTACTTGGTGTTTTTACACACAAAAATATTTCACATCCACCACACACATATATATATAGAGAGAGAGATCAATAATTCATATCAATTTGATGATGTGGTATTGTGTGGAATCATGTCCTACAGGATGTTAAGAGTTAAATAGATAAATATAGACTCATATCCATACATATTTAGTCTTGTTGTGAAATTAGACCCCATGATGGGGGCCTAATCTAGTTAGATAGGAAATGTTTTCCAGTATTATAATGTTATTGGTTAGTGTTAAGAAAGACATCCAGTTGTAAGAATTTTGTTGCAAGAATTCATGTAAACTGTTAAAATTTGCAGGCATATCTAATTCAGTAGCAATAGAGATATGAAAATAAAATATTCAATTCATGGTTGTTTTGTTTTAGCCATAGGTGAGTTCTGATTGAGCAGACCTATGACCAAAGGTGTTCTATCCTTCCTTGACCATCCCATCTTTTCTGTATCACAGAATATAGTATTCAAGCTGTCCTTCCTAAGATATCATCATCATCATCACCATCATTATCATCAGTTTTTCCATGCTGGCATGGGTTGGACAAATTTTGTTTTTGGAGCAGTATTCTACAGCCAGTTTCCCTTCCTGTCGCCAGCCTTTACATATTTTTGTAAGTAAGGTAGTTTATCCATGAATCTTTAACAGTTGAACAGCTAATCTGCCAGCCGATTGTCATACATGGGATGTAAACAAACAATCACCGGTAGCTAAGCGATGTCAACAATGAAGACTTCATGGACACACATGCAAAAACACACACACACACACCACACCACACACACGCACACACTGCTGATGATCCCAATTAATAAAGGTGGTGAATGAAACCTGTTTATTCATTCGGTTTGTGTGCATGTGATTACCAACACAAATATTTATAATGGAAGGATTTCGCCACTCCAGTGTATGACCACCTCTATGGTATTCTGTTGAGTGTTAAATAGCTCCCTCAAAATATAGTTTTGATGAGAGCTTATATGCTACCACAAGCTTCCTTGTATATATATATATATATATATATATATATATATATGGCAGGCTTCTATACAGTTTCACTCACAAAGTATTTGTTGGCTCGAGGCTATAGTAGAAGACACTTGCCCAAGGTGTCACGCATTGGGAGAGAAGCTGGGACTACATAGTTATGAAGTGGACTTCTTACCACACAGTAAAATAGTAAGGAGTAATTCATGGCATATTTGGCTGTTATTCTAGCAGGTTAAGTGACCATGTTGAGGCTTTTTTGTTGGAGTGTTTAATTCATAGTTGATATGATTGATGATCAAAATGAAAAACATACTGTGTTGAGGTGGATTTTGAAAGTGAGTTGAGGAAATGACTGGATAACAAGGACATTTGGTTGATGATTTCAGAAACGGTCATGACACTGGTTTGGATATGCAATGTGGTCAGATGATACATGCTGGATAAAAAGGCTGTTGTTGTTGTTATTTAGCCCCAGTTTAGTTCTGATCCAAGAGACCTATGATCAATACTGTTCCAACTGTGACCATCCCATCTTTTTTTTTTCAAACAGTTTATCTAGGACTACATTATCCTATGTGTCCCTTCCTTTTTTAAGAGAGCAGGGTGGGATTTGAGGGAGATTTGGTTGCTATTTCTAGCACATTCAGTGACCACATAGAGACTCCCGCTGGCCCTATTTTTATCTATATTCTGAGTTGGTAGTGAAAATTATCCATGGTATAGTTATTTATACAAAGGAAGATTTGGTAGAAAATATTAAGGGCAGATCTGAGAATGTTGAGCTTCACAAATGAAACGACACATGATGCAAATGAAATGAGATGCACGGAGAGATGCTAAATTGCAAATGCTAGAATGCAAAAAAAACCAGATGTTAAATACAACAGTAAAACATGAAGATTATATAGATTAGTGCTTCTAAATAAAATGTTTGTATAAAAATGTGTTATAAACAGACACATAATAAAAGGAGTAAAAATAAAATGTACGAAACCAAAGAGGAAAATACTGACTATGCTTGGAGCAAGCTGGGATAATAAAAGAATCCATTAGTGCATGTTGCGAAATCTTCAAAGATTTTAAAATTCTGTTTTTAATCCACTGGTTTTCTCTCTTTCTGATCATGGCAAAACAATGATGTGTTTTCAAAACATTCCTTATTGTTTTGGCTGTACTTTGTAAAAATATTTCAGTATCTTATACTGAATTTTATTATTCTCATTCACATACAGCTTATTTATATACATGGTTATATCATAACTTTACTACTATTATTAATAGAAATATATTGTTGACAAACATGAGCTCACATAAATAGACTTATGTAAGTTGTATGTAGGATATGTTGTGTGTGTTAACTTATATCTTGTATAAAATCTGTGAAAGTATTGGGAAGCTGTGGAAGTATAAGAAAAGTATTGTTCATTACTTAAAGACAATGAAGCTATGCTTATGACATCATTTGAACTCACAACTTATGATCTAATAGACCAACAGTCTCTCCACTTATCCACTTTGGTTACATGTTGATTACGTTGAATCAGATCTATTTGGTGTGACCTACAGTATGTTGTACTTACTCTGGTGTAGGACCAACCTTATTACAAATTTTAGCTGCAGATTAGACGGATATAAATTGTCCAATTTAAGCTAAAATTGTTTAAACAGTGTTCTTGATATGACCATCCTGTGTGTATTAGAGGAATGCTATCCTAAGATTTAGGACTTAAATGTGTGGTATCCATTTAAAAAGTGGTAGGAGGGTTGTTAAAAGAGATTTAGGTGCTACATTGGCAAGTTGAATATCTACACAGAAGCTTCCTCATCCATTAGTTGGTTAAATGGTTTAGTGTTCTGTGTCTACATGGAGAATGTACATGAAAAGAAAGGCTAATTTATAACCAGTTCTGTGTTTACATGGAGAATGTACAGTACATGAAAAGAAAGGCTAATTTATAGCAAAGTCAATGTTAAATTGTTATAGAGCGGTCCTACTATTTCTGTTGAAAACATAGTCAAAACAATGCAGTTTTGAGATGAATCAATAATGTTAGAAAATGAAATTGCATTATTAGCTCTGGAAACTACATAAGAAATAATAACATGCCAAGTATTCTATTGACAACTGTGATGGCAATAGACTTTCTAATTACACATTAGAGGTTGTATGGATCTGTTGTGAAATTACTATCAAATTTATGGTAATTACTGGTGTTCAAAAAGTTGCTTTCTTGTCAATTGTTCAAATTAAAGCATTGACTGAGAGAGCATACATTATAAAACAATTATCATGGCAGCTGGATAGATACACATTGCAGAGCATGTTTAATGGTGGAAATATATATAAAAAGGGATGTAATATAGTAATCAGTGTCATTTGATACTGAAAGTAAAGTAAGATCAAGCCAAATTTACTATTTAGATGAGCAGCAATGTAGAGAAGAATAGGTCATTGAGTAAATATATGTCAGCTCCCCCACCAGTTTGTATCCTCTCTTTCAAGGTGACTACACCTATTTCACATAGCCGAAATTGCTTCACAGTAGCTTGGTTTTTTGTTTTTTTTCAGAGCTGGAAAATACTTCAGCTCTTAACAATTGTTAATACTAGACAAGGCACAAATACACCCTGCATTAGAGTATTGCTAAATTATTTTTGTTGTACCTGTACGTAATCAGTATGGTTGGTGACAGGAAGGGCATCCGACCGTAAAATGCTGCCTCAAGAAATCTCCGTCCAACCCATGCTAGCATGGAAATAGATGTAAAACGATGATGATGTTGTTTCTCTTCTCCCTTATAGTCATTCATTCCCACTGTACTAAACACTTTTTGTAATTCTTCTTTCCTATTACTACAGCACTATGGAACTCATCCCATGCTCATGGTTTCCTCTCAGTCACTAAGCAAGAATTCAAATAGAACATTAACTTATTTTATAGCTTTGTTAGAGGAGGAAGGGCAGCATCCATTGCCTTTGCAGGGCCTCCAAGACTGGGGGGGGGGGAAGAGAGGAGAAACCATCACTCATCAAGTACAGGCCATCCGACAGGGTTCCATGCAGTTTCTGTCTACCCAATTTCACTCACAAGGGTTGGTAGAAACCACTTACCGAAGGTACCATGTGGTGGGATCAAACCTGGAACCATGAGATTGTGAAGTGAACTTTGTAACCACATGGCCATACCTGCAACCACTTCATTAAGTTCTCTCAGTTATCTCTATCTCCCAATATAGTGCTTGGAAAGGAAGCTATGGCTGCTGTCCTTATTCTTGAGCCTAACTAATAAAACATTGGTGCAGTTTACCTAGATGTAAACAGGTACCAGTTCACTGCTGTAAGCAGCTGGAGTATAATAATTGACATCTGCTTTCTCAGCAGTCACTGAGCTCAAATCATCCTATATGTTTAGCCTGGAAAAGAAAGGTGTGCCTTAGATAGACTGCATGAATAGATGGGTTGCAGGATATTTATTTTGTTTACTTGACAGTAAGTCTGCTTTTGTGTACTAGAAAAAGGAAGAAATCAGTGGCTTTTACCATTAAAATGTTCTGATTGTAGACATTTAATTGAAATAATTGTTTCTTTTGATATACCTCAATACCTATTATTGTAAGGGAAGAGGTATTGTTGATGGTATTAAACACCAGTTCTTTGTTCTCATTTTATTTACTATGGTGGTGTCCCTAGCAAGATTTGAAGCCAAAACAATGAAGCATGAAATACGATATGATATAGAAACTAATTAGACTATCTACCAATTTCAACATCCACTGAAGTCCTGGTTTTTATGTTTTTTCTTTGTTTTTGTTTTTTTAAAAATCTATTTGTGAATCTGACAGAATGCCTTCCTTCAGACAACCCTCTACTGAATTACTTCCCCTGTAAGCTGAACTCTGTTATCAAACGAATAATAATATTTATTGAGTGCTACTACAGTTTTACATTTAGAGATAGAAAGAACAGACACTAGCACTATGAACAAGAAACTATGTAGTTCAAATTATATCTAAGAATGGTCATTGATGGGACTTATTCTTAAGGTCCTAAAGTGAAAGACACTCCATTCAAACTAGATGGTCAGAAATCAATTGGCTGCACATTCTAACAACTTAGGGCAAAACCACTGTCACCCTTTCTGGTATTGTAAAATGTTAACATTTGAACGATGTAGTAGAGTCATATTAGCCGTTCAAGTTATACATATATTCACTTCAGTTTTATCATTATTTATTTTTTTACAATATAGTTACAATATAGTTACAATATTTCAAGACAACAACAAAATGATAACAAAAAGAAAAAAGAAAAATGTACAGAAAAAGAAATATACAATTATAAGCTAATAATGACAACATTGTTGTAGGAGGAAGATGTTATAATGAGCGAATTAGAGAGGGTGAATAAGAGAAAAATGGAGAGAAGAGGAAAAAAATGAAATAGCAAGCTAAATCCCAATAGCAATATGAAATGTCTTTAACAGTCTATACTAACTGATTTCTAACAGATACAGTGAAGTGATCAGAATGTAAATGTAGTATGAAAGACATTGATACTTAATGATATATATACTATTGTAAACAAATAATTATACAGAAGTGGATATAACAGTGTATCTGTGTTTTAAGCAACTAATATGAATGACTTTAGCAAGATGCATTTGTTTTAGTTTCTAAACACGACTTCAAATAAAATCATTTGCCAAACAAGCCTAACAAAGGAAGTTATATTTGGAGTATGTGTAGGTGAGTCTTTAAGACATGAAGAAGGTTTCACATAGCAACATGAACAAATATATTTATAAATCATTATTAGAATTAGTTATATACATAAAACAATTAAAAAAAAAAAACAATTTTAAACATTCAGAAACAACCTACCTTAATATATAAGTCTTTCTTCCTGTGTTCTCTCTTTCTCTTGCCTCTCTCTCTCACTCTCTCTCCTCTCTTTCTGTTTGCTGTAAAATCACTGCTTGCATAAGTGTATGGCTTTTTTTTATAGTATGTTGTTCAGTACACCTATAGTCACAGTACCAAGTGGACATCTGCTGCTTAGTGAAGGTGTCGACTGATTTTCTTCCATTTCAATGGTAATATCAGTCCATCTCTCTGATCTACTGGCCAACTGATTGGCCCACTCATTATCTATCATATTTATAACCAGACATTTTTGTTTGTGTGACCTCACCTCATTATTATTGAAACTCTTGACAAAATAATTGATTTCTCACATTGTAGGGAAAGGATGATAGGGATTCAATAGAATTATTTCAGCACATTACTGGTACTTATTTTATTGACCCTGAAAGGCAAAGTCAACTTTACCTGTATTTGAACTCAGAACATAAAGGGGCATAAATAAATGTCACAAGTTTTTTGCCACTCCTCCATCCTACTCAGTATACATTATTGACTATGGTTTTATCTTTGTCACTATGGCTAGACATCTGTCAACTACTATTTAGGGGAGGAGAGAATATTTTAACAATAAGGAGTAATTAGATTTCAAGAAAATATAATCTTAGCGTAATAATCAAGATGGAACTTTAGTAAATTTGTGAAGTGGAATAAATTGAAGCATTTCTATTTTATAGGTGAATATTTCAAACATTTAAAAATTAGAATCCCACATTTCCATATTTCAAATTAGTACTTTGTGTATTTCGTTGGATAACTTCAAAAGTTTGAAATAAGGAATAGTGTGTTTGAGTAAAAATCGTAATGGTGGACATAACCAAGACTAGTTAGTAGCAGGAACCTGAGTTCAAATCCTGCTGAGGTTAACTTTGCCTTTCATCCTTTTGAGGTAGATAAATAAAGTACTAGTCTAGGGCAGTGGACTGGCAGAATTGTTAGAGTGTTGGCTGGGATGCCTTGCAGTATTTGTTCTGGCTCTTTGCATTTTGAGTTCAAATCCTGCTATGGCCTACTTGGGTGGTAGACTTAATCTGTCGTCCAGTTTAACACCACCACCTGGCCCTTGGGTGCCGTCAGCAGAGTCCATTCTGTTGTAAGCATTCAGGTCAGGTCTCCGGTCTGAGGATACCTTCCACCAGTCTTGGAGGCCCTGAAGAAGGGTGATGGGCACTGCCGTTTCTCCCAACTAAGCAATAATAATAAAAATTTGCTGTAGCATCTGGAAGGGTCCTTGTTTAGAATGCAGGATACAAACATTGAGTACACAAAATTTGAAATGTTTGACAAACAACCAAGGAACCTTAGCTTTAGATGCACTAGCTGTGCTGGAGTTGCAGGTGCAGCTACAGAATGAAGACCATGGACTAGATATATATCTTGCCAGGAGTAGTTGATAAATCCTGCTTCCTAGATGATATAATTAGTGCTAGGAGTGGGTCTAGTAATGGTATGGTAGCTTGGGTTCGAGTGAAATGGAATAAATCTACTGAACTATTATTTTTATTTGTAACAAATATATGACTCAGATCCCCTATTCTTACTGTGAGAATTTTATTTGTGGATAAACTACAGGAGACTCAATAACGTTAGAGACTGCTGGACACCGGTGTTTCGAGATTTTTGTCACTCATCGGCAGCAGGCACTCTAATCATCACTGAGGCTTGAGAAAGATATACTTTCTTATATGCATTCAGTAAATATAACATTTACTGATTAGCACAGACCTAACTGTGGCTGGAATAAATTAGGTAATGGTGCCAACTCAGCATGTATCAGAATGGGGATATATGTGTTCATGTACAATATGTTTATGTAAATAAATAATCATATCAACATATTTGAGGCCTATCAATGGGGTATCTGACAGTGTAAAATCCAAGATCTGAAGAAACTGGGGATGGTCTCTGTCAGCAACAATTAAATCCATATGAGAGTTCTAGAAGAGTAAGTTCAATTGCCATGAGGATTTAAAAAAATCTAATGTTTTGTGCTCTTGCCCTTCATCTGAGAGTGAGGAAGGAAGAGAAAGTGATGTTGTTACTTTGGTCATCCAGAGCAACAACACTTACTTTCTCTCTTTTCCTCACTTAACAGCTCCAAGACACATTTGCTTTCAACAACGCCAAGATACAATCACTATATGTGTCAAAGAAACAGTCTTGCAACATTACACCCTTCCTACTCATGAGCAACATACAGATAAAACCCTCAAATTTGTTACAAAGGCTAAGCATCACAATCTCCGATCATTCATGGTGATCATATGTTTATTACATTAAAAAAAGGCTGTATTCTAGATGTTAGATTCCTTTTTCAGGACCAGAAAATACTTTCTCCTCGATCAGTTGATGGCTCTGTACAAAACTCAAGTAGGACCCAGATTAGAGTACTACTCACATTTCTGGGGTAGTGCAATTGATACACATAAGCACCCTAGACTGCATCTCAGAGGAGGCTATCCAACTGATTAGCAAAAATTCATACACCAACACACTACAACCAGTAACCCACAGACGTACTGTTTCCTCTCTCAATCTATTCTATAATGGTTCATGCTCCTCTGAACTAACAAGCTGTGTACCATCTCCACCCAAGCCCAATAAATACATATGCCTTTCCTACTTTTATCATCCCTACTGTTTCTCAATCCTCAAACCTTGCACTAAGCACTTTGCTCAATCTTTCCTCCCTAGAATTACCATTCTTTCAAACAAATCCCTGCTTATGCTGTTGTTAATTAGTTGCAGGTCAGCCCTGATTGAGCAGATCTATGGTTAAAAGTGTTTGAGACATGACCACATCGTCTTTGTTTTTTAGACCTGTCCCTTTTTTTAAAGGAATTTGGGTGTGATATGAGAGAGACTTGGCTACTGTTTCTAGCAGGTTGAGTGGCCATGTAGAGGCTCCCTTGTCATGTTTTCCCTACAGGCATTATAACCTACAGAAGTTGAAGCTAAACATTAACAACATCGATCTCACCAGCCTAGAAGGGCTTGCAATGGGCATGGATTCTTCCCTTCTTCCTTAGACTGAATAATAATTTAAAATAATACTAGAATGGAAAAAAAAAGAAAAAAAAACCCCAGACATTGAAATGATGCCAGAATTTTCTTTTATAATAGCATAAATAAATAAAAAATGAAATATATTCACTATTGTTAATAACTGGCAAGAAATAATCAATTTGTTATGTAGAGAATTGTATGGAGAATGGAATGATTTAATTGATATTGAAGTTAATTCTGTAGAGGTTAATTTCTGCAAATGATCTCTACTATTGAATTCCAATATACATGCTCCTTTATGCAAGTCTCGCTCAAATTTACACAAAACTGAAATTGGTTGAATGAAGTTCAATCAATCTGATTATAATGGTACTCACATAGCTGTGTTTTTGTAATTTAAATATAAGATAAAATATTCAACTTTGTGTGTGTGTGTGTGTGTGTGTGTGTGTGTGTGTTCTTGTGTGTTTGGTTTGTTTTAGAAATAATTCTGTCTTGAACATATGTTGACCCTTCCAGGACTTAACTATATCCCACTGAGGAGGACTACTCTCATCTGAAATGGGGTACTGTTTTAATCACTGTCACTTTGGACTCAATGAAGGAGCTTCTACACAGTTGCCCAACCTGCTAGGAATAGCAGCCAAATCTCCATCAAATCACACCATACTATCTTAAATAAAGGAGGCCATATTGGGACATGATATACAAAGATACAAGATGGTCATAGCTGGAATGCCTTTGATCTTGGGTCTGCTTAATTAGGGCTGACATGGGGTTACACATCATCATCAATGGCAGTAGGAAACCAACTTTGTGATTATTATACGATGCCCTTTCTGTACCCCTTCAACTATTGACTGCATGGATTCTTCAGAACTTGTTGACCACACTCTGTCAGTCCTCAAATATATCTGTTGCAGCTGTCTCTCTCTGTTTATTATTTTCCACATTATGTTTTTGTTGTTGTTGTAAAACTAGACTTATAGGTGGCGAATTGGCAGAGTCGTTAATGCCTTATGGTGTTCGTTCTAGCTCTCTGCGCTCTAAGTTCAAATCCCATCAAGGACAACTTTGCTTTTCATCCTTTTGGGGTAGATAAATAAAGTACCAGTCTAGGGCGGTGGACTGGCAGAATCAGTAGAGCATCAGACAGGATGCTTTGTGGTACTCCTTTGTGTTCTGAGTTCAAATCCCACTGTGGCCTACTTTGGTAGTAGACTTAATCTGTCACCTGTTTTAACCCCACCATCTGGCCCTTGGGTGTCTTTAGCGGAGTTCACTCTGTTGCAAGCATTCGAGCCAAGTCTCTGGTCTGAGGATACTTCCCTCCCTCCCACCAGTCTTGGAGGCCCTGAAAAAGGGTGATGGGCGCTGCTTTCTCCCCTGACTACCTCCCTCCAAGACATTAAATGCCATTAAATACCTAAATGTCATTAAATGCCATTAAATACCTAAATGTCATTAAATACCTAAATGTCATTAAATGCCATTAAATACCTAAATGTCATTAAATACCCAAATGTCATTAAATGCCATTAAATACCTAAATGTCATTAAATGCCATTAAATACCTAAATGTCATTAAATGCCATTAAATACCTAAATGCCATTAAATACCTAAATGTCATTAAATACCTAACATTAAATACCATCCTTCATTCCTAAAACTGCCATTTTTTAGAACCCTCTTCCCTCCCATAGAATCCTACTGTAAAAAATTCTGCAACACTAACAATACTATGTTCGACCAACATCTACCCTCCTGATCCAATTAAGTCTTTCATAAGCTATAAGCATTACTCCTTGTGCTTCTTTTGCTTATACTAAGGGGTGAGGAACCTGAGACTTTTAAATGCAGCCTTCTGGAAGAAGTCAAGATTTTGCATAAACAATAGATTTTTCTTGATTACATAGTATTATATTTATTCAAAGTCATTAAAAGGTCAGTTTACATTTTTGTTCCTTACTTTAATATTTATAATTACATTTTCTGTATATTTAAAAGCATTTTCTTTTATGCGGCCATATTAGGTTACACTTAATTCAGTGTGACTTGCAAATCTAAAAAGCTTCCCCACACCTTAGCTTAGGCTATTTGCTAAAAGAAAAATCATCTTATCTCTCTCTCTCTCTCCTTACAAATCATTAAAAAGTTGGACCACTCATTCATTACTTTACTGGTTATTTACTGGATATTTTACTTTCTCCACATGGCATACAAATGGTTTTTTAGCTCTAAAATACCATAGCAAAATTTTGATCAGCTGTCTTTTTTAGAGCATTGTTACAAGTTTATTTTCTCTTCTGCTCTTTTTGTAAACATTCATTTTCTAGACAAGTAACATATGTTTTTCATATTATATTTCACCAGTATATCTTATTATAGAAGATTCTCTTTCTTCCATCACCTGTATTTTTATTTTATTTATTATATATTTATTCATTTCCTTTTGATGTTTTTAAAAATGTTTTCTTTATGAGAACTTCTTTTGAAAAGCCACATAGATGTTTGACACACAGAAAATTTCTATATTAGAAGACAACCTTTTTTTCTGAGTCATTTAGATGATATTCATAGATAGCTTCTGTTTTCTTTGATAAAGGTATCACAGAGATTTTATTGTTGTTGTTGACCTATGATCAGCCGTGATCATTCCATCTTTTGTTTTTCAGATATAGTATATCAAGGACTACATTGTACAATATGCCCTTCTATTTAAAAAAAAAAAAAAGGCACTAGGGTGTGAAGTGAGGGAAATTTAACTGCTATTTCTTTGAGTAGATTTGATTTTTCTTGCCAAACCTTGAACGAGTGGTAGATGAAATCATCACTCATGTTCAGCATTTTTTACGTTCATGTTTCCATGCTGGCCATGGGTTGGATGGAGATTTTGTGAGGCAGTATTTTACGACTTGATGCCCTTCCTGACACCAACCATACTTTTTTGTTTTAAGTATGGGAATTATACCTCTGATCGTCACCCCCTCAACCACCAAGCAGCCAGACCTATTATTTATGTAAAATGTAAACGGACAGCACTGGCCTCTAAGCAATAAGACATGAGGATAAGTGGTGAGAAGCAGACGCGCGCGCACGCACACACAGATACACACACACATACACAGATATACAACTTCCATTCAGTATCCGTCTACCAATTTCATTCACAAGGCATTAGTCAGCCCGAGGCTATAGTAGAAGACACTGGGCTAAGGTGCCATGCAGTGGAATAGATCTCCAAACCATGTGGTTACGAAGCGAGCTTCTTAACTACACAGCCATTGTCTGCAAAATCAATATATGAATTTCTTTTGACTTAGCACAAAACCATTTTTTTTTTTCGAAGGAGAAATATATCCAATTGAATTGATCTTAGTATATTTCTGGTATTTATTTTATTGATCTCCACCTCCTCTTCCGGAGGGATCAATGGAAAAAACTAAATCCCAGTTAGATTTCAACTCAGATCTAAAATCGCTGAAATTAAATACTATTGAACATTTATTCTTTTTCTCTATTAAATTTATATAGTGTCAATATATCAAGAAACTAAGTGTACACTATTTGCTATGGTATAAATGTAACATGTTTCTTATGTTACCCTAAACTATAGATCTAGACCCACAATTCTTAACCCGAGTGGGAAATTTCATGATTCCAGTGGGGAAATTTGGGTATTCCTGTGGGGAAATTGTTTTGGTTGAAAAATTCTTTATCATTATTTACCCTGTTTTTGTTAGATTTATTTTTGTGAATGTTGATTTTAAGGCTACTAATGTTAAATTAATATAAAGACTGTTAATGTTATGCAATAAATTGTGTTGTATACAAGACTACTTTTTTCTTATATGTGTGTGTGAGGGGGATACATACAAAAGGGTTAAGAAACACTAGTTTTAAACTCTATTATATATATTTTTTTTTTTTTTTTAATTCTAATCTTAAATAAGGATGGAAATTTAAAAACAAACAAACAAAAAAACTAACAAACTATGCAATAATGTCTTCCTCCATTTTTCTTGCACTTCAGTAGTAATAACATGAGTAATAATTGGCATTTGTTGTTGCTGTTTAACTCCAGGTCAGCCCTGATTGAGCAAACCTATGATCAATTGGCATTTGTTGTTGCTGTTTAACTCCAGGTCAGCCCTGATTGAGCAAACCTATGATCAAATGTGTTCCAGTTGTGAAAATCTCCTTTGTTTTTTTTGTTTGGCATATTATCTGTAGTACTACATACATGCCAGTTGTGTCATTTAAACTCAGAACATAGAGAGACATAACTAACTAAACACACAAAAGTTGCAGTTAATGACATGCAGTTTTAACTTAGTATATCTGAAAAACAAAAGATGGAATGATCACGGCTGATCACAGTCTCAATATTTTGGTATATATTAGAATTGGTTTGCAGCCCATCAAAGTTTGAATTTAGGATCACAACCAATGTTGCAAAGCAACTATTTTAACATGGACAGGTGTTTTGTGTTTATTTGAAGCAGGTGCAGGACATGAAGTGACTTTAGTGTTGTGTGTGTGTGATGATGATGATGATGATGATAATAATAATAATAATGATAATAATAATAATAATTGTTTCTAATTTAGGCACAAGGCCAACAATCCCCAGTACTTGACT
>JAOPJM010045308.1:0-22206 GCA_027124095.1 Muusoctopus leioderma
CTATTTTACTAATTCTTGATTATTTTTGAACTTAATTGAAAAATTGTAGGCTGTGTATTTCATTAGAAATACGGTAATGAAAGGGTTAAGAAGGCCAGAGGATACAACAGTTGGAATGTTGTGACTATAACCACCAAGATGAGGACACTAGTCTGAATATATCACTGTATAATAAAACACTACAGTTTTTAATGATTTGGTATTCATTCATTGTCAGCTGCCATATTTGCCATGTGTGTGTATGTACATGTTCTTGGCCTGTGATTGAACTCAACGTATCATTATTTCAAGCAAATTTTCAATGCTCTTATTCACTTTATTATGTCTCTATAGAATAAGAGTGCTAGAGCCCTGTATGAGATAAAAGTTTCTGATTTCATTTCCAACCTAAGTACATCTACATAAACATGGCCCATATAACATGTGATAGATAAAAAAAAAATAATTGAAATGTGGTGTTTTAGAAACACAAGACAAAAAATAATGTCTTGTTGTTCTTTAGCGCTCAGGTCAATCCTTATCAAGCAGACCTTATGACAAAAGGCATTCCATCCTTTTTAGAAAGTATTTAGGACTACATTATCAAATGTGTCTTTCCCTCTTTTAATATGGGATTTGAGAAAGATTTTGCTGCTATTTCTAGCAAGGCAAGCAGCTGTCTAGTTAATCCCTCATCGTCTAGTACCATATCATCTAAAAGAAAGGAAAATTTTTACCCTGTCATCCCTCTCCAAAATAATATTTTACTGCTAACATATCTAAAAAAATTTAAGCAAATAATTTTAAATAATTTAGAAATTAAGTAAAAAAATTTAGACATATAAATAACAATTTCTTCCTCTTTGAAGTCAACAAGTCAACCATTTAGATAGCTATATTCTAGGTCAGTTGTTTTATTAATGATACTTGTTCATAATTTTTATGTCTGTTTTTCCATGCTGGTATGGATCGGACGAGATTTTTTGAAGCAGTATTCTATCATTGGATGCCCTTCCTGTCACCAATCCTTACTATTTTAAGTAAGGTAGTTTTTCCACCAATCTTCACCCGTCGAACTGCTAAGCTATGTGGATGTATTGTTTATGCATAACATAATGTGCAGCGGTAGCTTAAGTGATGTCAAGTGAAGACTATGTGCAGAAACATGCGTATATATAAATATATAAATATATGCATATATATATATATATATATATATGCACACACATACGAGCTTCCACTCAGTTTCCATCTACCAATTCCACTCACAAGGCATTGGCCAGCCTGTGGCTATAGTAGAAGATACTTGCCCAAGGTGCCACACAGTGGAATAGAACCCAGAATCACATTGCTACAAAGCGAAATTCTTAACCACACAGCCATGCTTGCGCCTGTGTATAACAAAATTATGAATAACACGTTTTTCAAGATGCTCAAGCATTAGTATGGATTTTCTAAAGTCTTAAATTATATTTTTTTTAAATCTGTGGTGCACCAGTGCACTGTGACACACCTTTTGAGAGCCCCTGCTGTAGGTGTTCAAAGCAATTGTTGTCTGATATGTAAAGCCATTACCATTCATTAACATAGTTATTTATGTTTTGTTGACAGGGTGCTGTTACAAGTATGTCAAAATCTTTAGCTATTGATGAAGCTAGACATGGTGTTCGAGTGAATACGTAAGTAAAATTCCTTCCATATAAGACACCCATTTTGTAACTCATCATCATCATCATCATCATCAGAGAGAGACCAGCAGCATTGCTGTTTATGGGGCACCACTGAAAAACTCGGCTTCAATATACCAGAGATGTTTCCCATTGCCTTCTCTCCAGGGCCGTTGGAGGAGTTTAAACACAGCTCTGTAAGCTAATGAAATATTTGTCAATTTCACAGTGATGCTACTACTGCTGCCTAGAGTAGTGAGTTGTTCCTACCTCGTGGTACCTATTTACAGCTAACTGGACTGGGTCATTTAAGAGTTAAGTGTCCTGGCAGCAGAATAACACAGTGCTAATGATGGGATATGAAGTGCTGACCTCTTGACATCTTCTCTGCTCCCCTAACCACAAGGACATCTTCACACTTATCAATGATGGATCTACTGTGAAACTAATGAAGCTTAAGCTTCAGGGTCCTTAATCCTGTAGGGGCCCCAGAAGCAACTTTTTTAATGAGTTGCCCTATTGTCACTGGTTGCGAAGGGGTCCCCATAAAAGTTCAAGCTTCCACACACACACACACAAAACAAATATAGGTCCACTACTGACACTCATATTATAGCTATAGCAATTGTTTTTATGTTAGTCATAAAAGAGAAACTGTTCCAAAAGTCTTTTTATTATGTTTTTACTCTCCGTTATAACTGGTTTATAGCTCCCTTCTAGCTAGTTTAGAGTTCACTTCTAGCTTTTAGCTGGCTTGTAGCTCCCTTGTTGCTGGCTTATAGCTCTGTTGGACCCTCTTTGTAAACCTTATAACTGGCTTATAGCTGCCGTATAAGCTTCCTTGTAGCTCCCTTGTATATATGGTTTATTGTCTGAAAGATCAAGTTTTTATGCAATATGGCCAAAACTGATTAACTCTCAATGATCAATTTATTTTATTGTAAATAGGAACCATGATAAGGTACATTTCACTAATATAAGCAGTGGGGTGGGGTATTATATTAATTGATGGGCATCTCATTAGTCTGAAGTGACAGAGCTCACATTAGCTTGGGGGTGGGTAAACACTGTGATAAGAAAAAAACAACAAAAAAATTAAGTAATAAATTAGTTTGATGAAATTAATGATAGTGTGTGTTGACAAAAAAGCAGCTAATAAAGTTTGTAAAATAAGTTCAATTACCACAAAGAAGTGAATTCTAACATTTAACATTTCAGGCTTGGCCCTTCTTTGGAGAAGAGATGAGAAGTGTGTCCAACACTCTACTCGTCATCTCTCCACTGAAGAAGAGCCCTATGCGAAACGTTAGCATTGACCTCTCTTCAAAGCTCACAAACTTATTCATTTCATCATTTGACTAGTATTCAAGCCGTAACCATCCTGTTTACTTTTCTGGCGTATAATATTCACGACTAATTTATTGAGTATACTCATCCATTTTTAAGATGGTAGGATGTACTTCGAAGGAGATTTGGCTGCTAATTTTAGCACGTTGAGCAACCACATAGAAGCTACTTCATAATAACACCATCCTAAAAACCTTAATTCACCCACTCAACCCAGACAAACATAACAAAAACCCACATATACACAGAATTAGCTGCAGTATCGTTGATGCCTCATTAGTCTCAAACACTGTGCTGGGATGTACACTGCCAATGATACATGCAGAGGAACAGCAACTGTTGCACTCTGAGCAAAGCCACCTTGCCTGCCACCACCAGAATCTACAGGCATACAGACGAGTCAGGGAGCCTCTACATTGTTGCTCAACCTGCTATAACTAGCAGCCAAATCTCCCTCAAATCACACCTTACTGTCTTGGAGAAAAAAAACGACACGTTGGATAATGTGGTCCTGGGTTCCCTGCAAATTGGAAAAAGATGGGATGGTCACGGCTGGAATGCCTTTGATCATAGGGCTGCTCAAACAAGGTTGACGAGTGGCTAAACAACAACAACAACAGGCGTACAAAAATAGAATGGAGAGTGGACAGGCTGCAGCACTGCACCCTATATGATTAACCACTGCATGTTGGAATGTGCAGTATGGTCCTCTCAGCCAGTCACAACCATGGTGTATCTGGAACAATGGATCTGTGGGTCACACCTTGTTATTTGATTGACTACCTACATGCCATGGAACTGGTCAATAAGAACTGAAATAGGCTACACAACAACTTGTTATTCAATTTTACAAAACTTTGTATCAAACATTTGCAATTGTCTGGCATTCAGTGATATATCCGAAGTGCTTTGTTTCCTGCAAACTAAAATAAAGCTTCAGTACCCACTATCATATCTTCTGATAATGGCAGTTGATAAAAAGCCCTTCTCACCCTGCCCCCCAAAAAATTAAGTAGGACTGAAATTTCTATATTGTCTAAATGATCTGATTCACTATTTGTAACTCTTTGAAGACAAAGCCTACTGTTGCCTCTACACTAAAGAAGACAAAACCATTTTTCTGAGTTACAAAACGAATAAAGGTGTTATTATTTAACCCTTTTAATACCAACCTGTCTATGACCACCCATACTAAAGTGTTCATATTTAAATTAAAATCTCGATCAAAACCTCATATGAACAATAACATGAAATTTATAATGTATACCAATATATACTTACATATATTTTACTAAACCCCTCCAAAATCTTGATTATATTGAAAATTAATTGAAACACATAGGAAGTCTGCTCATTAGAAATATAGGCAAGAAAGTGTTAAAATTATATAAAAAATATATATATATATTTGAATCATTTCATAGACATAGAAACATTCTCTATATTCTTGAGGTGATTGACCTTTTCTTCTATCTACCACAAAAATGGCAAACCCGATAGAAAGGCCCAGTCGTCCTATAGAGGTTAAAGTAGACACCATGATGACTGTTGTTAGCAGTGGGGAGGAGAGGACTGTTTATAATGGGCTGGTACCCTATCTCGAGAGAGAGAGAGAGAGAGAGTGAGTAAGGCTGTCTGTTTCTTTCTTTACTCACACATCTTGTGCAAGGAAAGACAGAAATAGACAGCCTCACTCACTTAGATGATACTGGTTGCTGTATATTATAAGTTCTATTTTAATTAGAAACCTGCTACCTTGTTTATATAATGAGTAATACAAATAATGTTTTGTTTTTTTGTTTTGTTTTTTAAAGAATTTCTCCTGGAAACATATGGACACCTTTGTGGGAAAAAGTATTAAATACCACCGATAATCCAGAAGCACTTTTGGAATCTGGAAAGAATAACCAGGTGAGAAATATTTCACAAATATACTTGGGATATCCATTGGCTATTTATTGAGAAATCCAGACATGGTGTTCAACTGACATTGGATATTCAGTGACCTTTTCTTTTTCCTTCTTTTAGTTTTCTGTTTCAGTTCATTTGTTGTTGTTTTTGCTGTTGTTGTTGTTGATGATGACTTTTCCAGTTAACTAGTCTTGTAAATTAACAAGTAGCTAATCACTGAGTTACACCTAAATTAACAAGTAGCTAATCACTGAGTTAAGCATAAGCTGGTTTTTTCATTTTTCAGGCACTTACCCCCACTATCTTACTGTACTTGTTTTATTGACACTAGAGATGAAACTATAAACTCTGTCATGTTGTCACTGTTGACTGATAAATTACTTTGTTGACATTTCGTATCTGAAAAATATACAAAATTATAAATAAATAAATAAATAAATAAAAACTCTATACCATCGAAGCTATGTTTTTAGTAGATATTCATACAACTACAATAGGACCATGTCTCTTTTGAAGATTTGATAAATCTCAGCTTAAGGAGGCCCATTCTAGTTGATATATATCGAATCAATCAAAAGATTGCAGCCAATCTTCCTAATCAAACCAAGGAAACCATGTTTCCATTGGTTTTTCTGTTGCTGAATACTATCTATTGATTGCAACTCCTGACAGAACCATCATCGTATTTTCTGGTGAGAGTATTCATTTTCAGCTGAGTGGACTGGAGCAACATAAAATGAAGTGCCTTGTTCCAAAACACAATGCCTCACCTGGTCTGGGAATTGAACCCATGAGCTTACGATCGTGAGTCCAGCACTCTAACCACTAAGTCCATGTGCCCTAACCACTAAGTCCAGCACCCTAACCACTAAGTCCATGTGCCAATTTTAGTAGTTAATGGAAAGTAGTCACAAAATAAATACACTCGTAATAACCATTACACATTCTCTAGTTTAAATAGAATCTTCTATAGCTACTATTCACTTCACTAATAGAGCAAAGAAAGGGCAAAATGTTTAAAAAGTTTGCTTAGCAATCATGAGGTCCTAGGTTTGATCCCACTGCTTGGGACTGTGGCCAAGTGTCTTCTCTCACAGCCTTGGTTGGGTTGACCAAGTTTGTGATTGAAATTAGATAGATGGAAATTCATGGAATCCCATTGGATAAACTGTGATTGTGATTCAAATACCCAGCCTTGCCACACACCATGTCACACTGAGTTGTATGACTGAGGTTTACATTAAAGATACTAGTGTCTCTGGAATACTCAGCTGTTTACAAGCTATTTTAATTAGTACGTAGTCTCATATGTATGTAAATGGAAAAGTACTCAATACATGGAGTAGAGTTTATTCATATGAAGCTGATGAGTCACTCCATTACTACAAGTTTTTCACATGTGAACTAATTCAAGTTAATGTGCCCCCCCCCCCACACACACACACAAATGTGTGTGAGTGTGTGAGAGAGAGAGAGAGAGAGAGAGAGACTGAGGCTTCAAAGTAAACCTAGCAAAGACTAAAGTTTTAGTTTGCAGAGAAGGAGACAGGAATATGTTGCCATCTGGGAAGTGGCTATGCTTGATATGCAGAAAAGAAGTAGGTAGGAATTCTATATGGTCTACCCAATCTAAACTATGGGTGCACAAGAGGTGTAGTGGGGTCACAGACAGGTTGACTGAGAAGGAAGGCTTCATATGTAGCAGATGCACAGGAGTAGTTAGAAGTAAGAGCATCTGTGAAATAATTTTTTTATAATGCTCAGAAGGTCATTGGAAGTAGTTGATAGCTTCCGTTACCTAGGTAACCTAACTAGCAGTGGAAGTGGTTGTTTCGAAAGCATTGTAGCCAGAGGAAGAACGGGGTGGAAAAGTTCAGGGAGCTATTATCCATGCTGACAACAACAAGGATTCTCTTTCCAAGTAAATGGCAGATTATATGATGCTTGTGTACAAAGTGCAATGCTGCATAATAGTGAAACATGGGCATTGAATGCGGAAAATGTGCATAGGCTGGAGAGAAATGAAGCAAGCATGCACTGCTGGATGGGTGATGTTAGTGTGGAGAATGACGGAGCCCAAATGAGCTGAGAGAAAAACTGGCTATAAGAGGAATTAGATATAATGTGCAGGAGAGTAGACTGCACTGGTATGGACATGTAATGCATATGGAGGGTGGCAGTTAGGTAAAGAGGCGCTTAGCATCCAGGTGGAAGGAACCTGTGGAAGAGGAAGACAAGGAAAGAGGAGGCTGAACCTCATGAACAAAATTACAAAGGAATGCAACAATTTGTGAGATGCTGTACTTGAGAAGACCCATGCAAGCATGGATCTCTTACCTCAGTTAGTGGGTTGAATTGTCATAGTTAGAAATTGATTATAATGATTTATCCATTCAGTTTTGAACAAATGATTAGGCTTAGCCAGTTAGAAAACAGACAAGCAATTTAACCAAGGCATTAAAATAGCAACCATGCAATATACCCTATTTAGGTTATGTGCTGCTATCATCACATTGCTTCATTTCATGTTGTGCTGAATATAGGCTACATATGTGCCACCAATCAGTGAATGGTAACAACTTAGATCATCTGAAAATGTAAAATATTTATGAGCATATGTAATAAATTGTATAAATTACAAAAGACATAATTTATTCAGAACGACTAAATTCATCATGTAAATCATTATTCATGTCTATATGTGGCATATAGGTTTATTGTGTACAACTTGCACACTTTGATTATATGTATTACCAGCATTATGCCTCATTAGGTTTTTATTAAAGATTGAATCAGCAACTTCTAGGCCTGCTAGTAACTATGTAACTACTGCTATACATTAAACAGTAAAGCAGATAAAAATGTAGGTCAATAATCTTTGAAACATATAAGACTGTCTTCAATATGCTTTATATATATATATATGCTTTTGTTTAAGAAGTATGATGTAACAGAGTAGTAATATGTTTCAATATATATAATATATTATGTATATAGATATATATACATGATACACATATAAACCTAAAAAGGAAACCATTTACATCAACAAAGGTTCCAATCAGCTGCCAAATGTAATTCAACACATAAAAGATAGTATAAGTAGATGTATTTCTAGCTTATCCGCTAACAAGGACATATCTGATAGAGCTGCCCTTCATTGTAATAGTGCACTAAGAAGGAACAGTTTTAGCATTAGGATTAGGTACATAGATCCCACCCTCGTTAAACTGAGCAAGTCAAGAAGTATGAAAGTAATATCATTCAACCCACCATATATTCTGTGTCCACCAACATAGCTAGGTGTTTTGTAGAAAGCATTTCCCCACTGCACACAGATATAGTTAAATTTTTAATAACACGGTTAAGATTAGTTACAGTTGTCTCAGCAACATAGTGACTCAGATTCTAAACTAAAATAAAACAGTTAGACACATCACACACTGACCCCTGCACAAATGTAACTGTAGAGATGCAGCTAGTCGCTCCCTCAATAATGAATGCCTTTTAAAAAAGTTGGTGTATAGAACTGATATACAAGTGGACAGTGGCATGAGCAGAACATGCATCAGGCTGATGCAAAATACCTTCAAAACCCATATCACACTGCATGTGCATACTGGGACAAGAAAAATTCCACCTTGCTGTCAAAATACATCTGGCAGTTGAAATTCAGGGTGGATAGAGAACCCCTGTATCGCTGCAAAGGCAAAAGCATATAACGGATGTGGTACTAAGTGCAATTGGTGTGTGATGGAAAAGTTGAAAATCCTCACCTTGCCAACTAGCATCCTGAACACAAAGGAAAAGACCGTCTCCTCTTGACTGCACACATGGAAATTTACTTTGTAATCATTCAAGCATATCCCTGTTCTGGAGGATTTCCACCTTCAAACCAGATAAAATCCTGTTGACTGACTAGCAACCTGGGTCAGTAGAACTTCTTAATGTGTATCTGCACATTTCTCCTTCTTCCACTCTTCATCCTATTACCCCCCCCCCCACACACACACTCCCTTATCTCCTCTTTTCAGCACTTCCCTTGAAATCCACAGTTCAGAGCCCCAAGGGTGCTGCAGTGCAACCCTACTGTCCATTCAACAAGCTACCTGGACTGGCCCGGACAATTGGACTATTGAGTAAGATTGCCAATGCTCTATATGGATTACTTTGCTACTCAGATTATTATTATTCTGATTACATTATTTGTCTTGGTAGTGTGCATCTTGAGATCTTGAGACTTTTGTATTGAGCATCTTGAGATGGTGTGCCCCCCAGAATCCTGATGCTTGTATGCTAAACTCTTGCAAACTTCTGCATGCTGATCTCTGAACACTGCAGCCTGCCCACCCATCCAGTGACCAGGGTTGGCCCAGACAACTGAACAGGATGTCTACCACCCTATACAGATTATTCAGTTGCCTGGATTTCTGTATTAGCTCTATGTGTTTATATCCATCC
Organism: Muusoctopus leioderma; assembly: GCA_027124095.1. Classification (NCBI taxonomy): domain Eukaryota; kingdom Metazoa; phylum Mollusca; class Cephalopoda; order Octopoda; family Octopodidae; genus Muusoctopus; species Muusoctopus leioderma. The sequence goes on from JAOPJM010045308.1 coordinate 9,366, forward strand.
AATATGTGATCAGGACCAGTCTGGATGATTGAACTGGAGTACCAAGGGTTGCACGGCCTTCTGTATTTGCTTTCACATATGTTTTTACGTTGTGCCCTCTGTAATACTGATTACCTGGCTGCCTGAATTTCTGGTGTTTCTGCTATTATATATAATTCAAAAAGGGAGCCAGTATTGTGGCTGAATAAATTACTTCTTTTTAGATCATATTTTATAGTTATTTTTTTCCTTCTTTTACCTTATTATACAATATGGATCAACACTCTCTGGTTTATTCTATTTTATCTATTTATTTATTAGAATTCTTCAGGTGGGAGTCAGTACTTTGATATTTTAAAGTTTAAGAAAATTCAGTTGTCGAAAGGAAATTGCTAATCCACTGTTATTTAGCTACAGGAGGTTAAGGTTAATGTGCTATTCTACTTTCTATTAGATATTTTAAAGGGTATTCTTAAAGTTCAGGCCATCCATTATCCCTTCCATGTCCCAGATGATTCTGAGGAGAATGTCATATCAAAATGTCATGTTGCTAAAGAAATCTAAAAGTCATTGAAATTCGATTTCTTACGAAACACAGATATTTAGTGAATCTAATTTCAAATAATTGTATTGATGATTAAAAAAAAACAAAAACAAAAAAACATTACTAGATATCTTCTATTCTTCAGTTATGCATGTATCTTATAGTAACAATATCCTTAATGGTACACCTGTACCTCATGATATTTCTTCTTATCACACACTTCCAAGTTATTACATGCTCACACATGTAATAATACTATTACAACACACATTTGTAATGTTATTATCACATACATAAGGAATTATATTTTTATCTTACAAAACACATGCAATAACACACAAACACGCACACATATACATATGTAATGATATTATTATCAGACATACATGCTTCACACATATATGCATACACATGTGTATGTATATTATTATGAGAAACACAATATGTAATAATATCACACATACACAGACATTATCTCATATGCACATCTATATAGTATTGTGATCACAAACACATATGTAATGATACTCATAAATCCAATATTGACTTGACTAAAAATTAGAAATCAAAGCAAGATTGATTTATGAAGCTAATTCTATATATTCAATTTAAATTTTGGAGTTCCCTCCCTTGTCCCTCTTGGCAAGAATTGCCATTAACACTAATGGCTTTTCTTCCCATTATGGGTGTAATTTCAATGGATTCAAAATTCTTTTTGGCTCACTACATTAAGTATATTAGCCTGCACTTAACTATTTGTTCTCCATGCAGAAGGCACCCCTGGGAAATTTTCTAATTTTTATATATGATATCATATTAAGTCTGACTCTAAAGTAAGTTTACTATTAAAAGCCTCATACGAACAAAAGAACTTATGAAAGAAAGAACGTATGAAATCCCAATCCTTCATGTGCATATTACCAAGCCCTTAGTTTTCTCTCCCCCTTTCCATCTCTTCCATCTCCCTCTCTATTTAGTTGAGGTTTAACCTAAATAGTACTTTACATGAGGACTAAATATGTTTTCATATATATGATAAACTCTTACAGGATGACTGTAATTTCAATTAAGACTTTTTTTAAAATACATCATTCAATACATCAGCCTTTAACTTAATTATCCGAATTCATGCCATTGGCTCATTTGAGTTATTTCCCTTAAATTATTTTATTTTTCAATTATGCAAATTATACTGGCCAAAAATTATTTGTAATTCTTTTTCTACATTTAAAAGTCTGTCAACTGATCAAGGTTTGAGTAGACTATACTATGCTGATGGGGTCTAATAGACTGAAACATATCTATAGTTTTCTCTTACCTGCAAACAAAGATTAGACTTTCCCTTAAGCATGTATAATAACTTTCAGAGATTAATTCTTAATTTCTTGTAATTATCTCCCATTTTCTTTAAGAGTCACCAATAATTGCTGCTAAGTTTTTATTTTCTTTCTCCAACTAAAAGGGAAATCTCAATTAAGAATTTTTTTACGTATGACATTTAGTACATTACCTCTTAACTTAATGATCCTAATACACAATATGACAAACATACACAAAATAATGAGGGAAGTATTCTTTTACTATTTTCCATCATTAGACTGTGGCCATGTTCCGGGCACCACCTTCAAGAGTTTTTATAGTAAATTATATTGATCCCAGTATTTTTCTGATAATTATTATATCGATCTAGTAAGGGACAAAAGGCAAGTCAACCTTAGCATAAAAAGACTTATCTCGGAAGAAATTAAATACTTCAAGGTGTTTTTTTTTTTATGCACCGATTTTGTTCATTCCAAGTTAATATATACATTATATATATATATATATATATAAAATGTATGTAATATGTGTATCCCAGTTTTAGAATAGGTATACCATGCCCCTGTGTGTTGGAAGAGGTAACTAAAAGGGTTGGTGATAGGAAGAGCATCCGGCCATAAAACACTGCCTCAGAAAACCCATCCAGCCCATATCAGCATGGAAAAGTGGACATAAAAGGATGATATATCTAATGGGCTTTCATCACCTGTGCTTGAATGGAGGAAATAGTTAATGTAATTTTATTAATATTCTAAAACAAACTAATTACATAAATATATTTAACTAGGTCGTGCAAAAACTGTTTATATGACCATTTTACCTCTACATCTTCATATGGTGAATTAATTCTACAAAACTATATAATAACCTAGTTTGATGTAATTTACATAAATTACCTCTTCTAATAGGAATAAAATGGTCAAATGGTTAAGGTATTAAACTACCAGCCCCTATAGGTCTCAAGTTCAAATTTACTGGCAGAAGCAATACACTTAATTCTACATTGTCACAGTCCACCTAGTTGCTGAGAATAATACCAGATCATCTGATAAAGTTACTTGTGACAGACTGATTGAACTGTCCAGTAGGATATTATCATCTGCTTAAAATTATGCAAGCAGAACTTATGAAGTTAAGCCTTTTAGATTCCCTTTGAGATACTAAAGTCATTTACATTATATTTTTAATAATGTAATTTACATATTACGCCTCTTTATGTTCTGAGTTCAAATCCTACCGAAGTCAACTTTGCCTTTCATCCTTCCTGGAGCAATAAAACAAAGTACCAGTCTGATACTGGGGTCAATTTAATCGACCATACCCATCCACTAAGTTTGAGGCCTTGTGCCTATGTCAGAAATGAATGTTATATAATCAATATTATTATAATCCAATCACTGTTATTATAATTCGAAATATATTATAATTCAATCAATATCATTTAGTTGGTGTTTTAAAGTTCTCTAATAGAATCAGATGAGATTATAATTTTTTGGAATATTAACATCATCTTTAGAGATGAAAGAATATTTGATATTTACATCTGCATTACATTTTGATCCATTTGAACTCCAACCATCATCAGGTATCTTATTCCAGGATGTGTACATTGTACCGGATTGGATTCAAACTAGGATCCCTTTATTTCTAAACTAAGGGTAATATCATTCTTATCCATCAGGCCACTGATGCATGTACTAGGGCAGTGGTTCACAAACTTATTTTGTCATGGAACCCTTATACAATTTTCCAAAAATCATGGAACCCATACCTATATTTTACAGACAACCCCTACCACCTTAATTTGAATGACATTAAATGAAGCAAAAATTATTTTAGAGAGAATTTATTTGAAAATCACGAATACAATTTTTTAATGAAATAAAACCTTATTAAATTTTATTAAAAGACACCTTATTTCACGGAACCCTAGAATTTTTTTGCGGAACTTACTTTGAGAAATATTCTACTAGCAGATACAAACATTACTGCCATTAGTTTAGAAATAAAGGTCAATAACTTGAATCCAGTCTGGTACTATGTACATATTGGGGGACAAAACCCATGATGACGATCGAAGATTAAACTGATTGAAACATTATGTAGGCATTGAATTGGCAGTCATTAGCACATTAGGCAGAATGCCTTGCAGTATCCGTTCCGACTCACTGCACTCTGAGTTCAGATTCTGCTGAGGTCAACTTTCTGGGTAGATAAAATAAAGTACCAATCTAGAGCAGTGGACTGGCGGAATTGTTACAGTGTCGGATGAGATGTATCGCTGTATTTATTCCAGCTCCTTGTGTTCTGACTTCAAATCCCGCTGTGGCCTACTTGGGTGCTAGACTTAATCCATCACTCAGTTTAACACCACCACCACCACCTGGCTACCCTTGGGTGCTAGACTTAATCCATCACTCAGTTTAACACCACCACCTGGCTACCCTTGGGTGCTAGACTTAATCCATCACTCAGTTTAACACCACCACCACCACCTAGCCCTTGGGTGCTAGACTTAATCCATCACCCAGTTTAACACCACCACCACCACCACCACCACCTAGCCCTTGGGTGCCTCTAGCAGAGTCCACTCTGTTGCAAGCATTCGGGTCAGGACTTCAGTCTGAGGATACCTTCCTTCCTTCCTCCCTCCCTCCCACCAGTCTCGGAGGCCCTGAAAAAAGGGGTGATGGGCAATGCCTTCCCTCCACATGAAGCAGTAAAAAAAAAAATGTAAATGTTTATTAATTAAATGTTAATAGTCTGAAAAATGATCACCTTATTAACAACTAGTCATTTTAGACATGTAATAAATGAGTTGTTCTAAATTAACTGTTCTTTCTTTTTAGGTTATGGGTGTCATGGGAACACCTTCAAACATTGGCATGGCATGTCTTTTCCTAGCAACCGATGCTACGTATTGTACTGGTATTGATCTCAATGTTTCTGGGGGAATAGACATTTCTTATGGGCTGAAGAGCGAAATTAATTCATCTTGAAGTACTCAAAATAAAGAAAAAAATAATAAAAGAAAAAGAAAACAAAAAACATTATGCTACTAAATATTTGTTATTTTTCAAGTTTGGGATTTATTATATATTTTCTTATAACGTGGACTCTTGTAAATTAACAGCAAATTTAATATATTTCAACTTTAAAATAAATAAACAAAAAGACTTCATTGTTTTTTGTCTTTTATATAAAAAATTTTGTAGCCATTATATTTCATTGAGAAAAGCATGACTGTTACATCATCACATTTCCATATGAACTGAAACCTTCATCATCATCGTTTTCCATCCGTTTTCCATGCTGGCATTGGTTGCACAGGTGGTTTCGGCCTGAATCAGTTCTTATACAGAGTCACCATGCTCCTCAATGGATCAGGGGTCCACGTCTTGCTCGTATGTTTCATGTGGCTTGGTTTCTATGGCTGGATGCCTTTTCTAACACCAACCACTTTATAGAGTGTAGTGGGTGCATTTTATTGTGACACCAATACTAGAAAGGTTGTCATTTCCACAACACAGTGTAAGATAGAGATGACTCTTTAGTTGTCTCCATTCGATTGCCAACCACTTTACACAGTGTACTGGGTGCATTTTATCATAGCACCAGCACTAGAGAAGTTGTCATGTCCACGACATGGCTAAAGAGTCCTCTCTACACTACATTGTCTCCATTTGATTGCCAATCACTTTACAGAGTGTACTGGGTGTATTTTATTGACACCAACACTTGAGAGGATGCCTTGTCTCCTGCAAGGCTAAAGAGTCCTCTCTACTCTACACAGTTCGTGTTCTTGAAGACAAACATGACCAAGAGGGAACAGAAGGGGAATAATGTATGAGAGGGTGGTAGGGAAAGAATATGGGTATGGGTGTGACGAAGGAAGCAGTGAATGGATGGTAGGGGAATGGGAGAAAGATAGTGATGGCTACATATTAGGTAGTGGTAGGAGGTTGAGTAGATAAAACAATGAGTATATATGTGTCATGGTGGGAGAGAGTCGCATGATGAATGGCGGCAGAGGTGGACAATGGTAGGTGGGAGCACAAATGTCAACTAAGAGACACATGAGGAGAGATGATGAGTAGAGGACGGTAGATGAGTATTTATAGTTCCAATGCTAACCCAGGCATCGTTACAGAAGAGAGGTAGAGTGATAAGAAATCAAAAGCCCTCTATTTTCCAAAGGAAAGGGATTTTGTGACATCTTTACCTTTCCAAGAGCATTAGTGATGTAAGTGAAAAGAGCTTGAATCAACTGAGAATTGAGACCAGGCTGGAATTTCAACTTGTCAAAAGATTACCTGCTGTTGTACACTACTCTTTATGTGAGAAATCAATATTAATACGCAACTAATGAGCCGTAGGGTGACCTTTTTTATGGAAAAATATCCAAAAAAAAAAAAAAAAAAAGAGAACCATAGTATCCATTAAAATTGCAATTGCATTATTCTGTCAATATCATGCTAGAAAAATATGGTGTAACCCACATATATTTGAAGGAAGTTAAATTTACTGATACCTGTAAATACAAAATCAAATGATGTCTTATATGTTTGTAGTGGTCAGAATCTAGGCATGGCTCCGTGGTTAAGAAGATTGTGTTGTAACTACGTGGTTCTGAGTTTGATTCTATTGCATGGCACCTTGGGTAAGTGTCTTCTACCACAGTCTTGGGTTGACCAATACCTTGTGAATGGAATTTGGTAGGCAGAAACTGTGCGGAAGCCTGTCATATATGTGTGTGTGTGTGTGTGTGTGTGTGTGTATGTATGTCTATATCATTTGCAGATGTATATTGGTAAAGGATGTAAACATTGGTAAGAAAACTGAAAAACTACTGTTCTTTGAGCAAAATCCTTTGCAATATTTGTTATACCCCCAAGTTATAGATACTCCCTTGTCACTCTTGCTGTTAGAAATGCTGTGAACCAATGATAGACCCATTGGAGACCTGTAACCAACAATACTATATTGTTCACTAAGTGCGATGTATATAATAAAATTAAATAAATAAGTGTGGGTAGGTTAGTTGGTCGGTCGGTCAGTCATGATATCAGGAGTGAAATTTAATATACTGGTTTGGTGTACAGCTAACAAATCCATTAAATAAATAAAGGGAACACATCAAAATTTGTATTGTGATATTGAACAATATGATAACATAAGTGTTGCGAATGATTTTCAAGGACTTAACTTTATTGTTCCTACAATCATGTGTGTCATAAATGGCAACAATATAGACTAAGTTACCATCTTGCTCCTAAGTTATATGTTAAATAAAAATTTACCTGCTCATGACAGCTACTGTAGCAAGCCTAAAAATTCTCACAGAAGCAAATTCATATTCTGGTTTATCATTAATTTTTTTATTGGGTGAGTCTTGTCTGTAATATTTCTACATGTGGTTGTTGTTTTGCCCCAGATGAGTCTGAATTGAGTAGACCTATGATCAAAGGCATTCCTGCCATGACCACTTCATTTTTAGTGTATCTACGATTACATTATACAATGTGATTCCTTTTCTTAAAACATTAAAGTGCATTTTAAGGGAGATTTGACTGCTATTTCTAGCAGGTTGAGTGGTCACAAGCATCCCTTGTTGGTTTAACACCATGTCAATTGATCTGTGAATTATTATGCAGCAAAAAAACAAAAAAAACTCATGAATTATCCAATCTTTGGCTATGAGGTGATGCCAACTTTATCTCCTTCAACAGCACAAAGACAATCACTACACATATCAAGAAAACAATATTGTATACCACCACCCCTAAATATGAGCAACATACAACTTGAACCCCTAGGTCGCTACATATGCTATGCCTCACCTTTACTAAGGATCTATCCTGGTTATCGCACATTCTTAACATAGCGTAGGCTGCATCTCAAAGACTGGCTTTCCTTTTCTGGGTAAGAAAATACTTCAGCACTCAACAGCCACTAACCCTTTGCAATGTTTAGGTGAGATCCACGCTAGCGTACTGCTCCTACACCTGGGACGTTGCTGCTATCACACGTACGGACATCCTAGACCACCTCAAAAGAAAGGCATAAAGTCAATGGCCAACATACTCCAGCCTTTGGCCCGTATATGTGTGCTGTATCCTCAGACTGTCATTTGTACCACTACTACTGTCCTTTGGCCCGTATATGTGTGCTGTATCCTCAGACTGTCATTTGTATCACTACTACTGTCCTCTGCATCTCAGAGCTGGCTGGTCTTGTACTACCTCCAATCAGGCACTCCCAAATCACCCATCATTCCTCCTCTCATCCCCCATACTGCCCCCCCCCCCCCAGTCCTTCTTCTCCAATACGTTGGCCCTCTGAAATTCCATCCCTACCCATAAATTTTCTGCATCTGACATCTTGCAACTATTCAAGAGGAACATTATTGCATTGATCTCACTGGTTTTGAAGGACCTGCAAATGGCATTGGCTCTGCCCCTTCCTCCTGACCAAACCAATAAAAAAAAAAAGCTTTCATAATAATTATCCAATACAGTAGCTCCTCTCCAGTTGTTGTTGCTCAAAGTTCCAACAAGTTCTTCAAATCTCCTTACAACATCAACTGGAGGCACAAATGCCAGAGCTTGAAAGGATTTTATCAAAACATCATACTCCAGATTTTCAGTGCACCAACACTGTAGTAAATAATAACTGAGTTTTACAATAACAACACTTCGAAATGGGAAAAGAAACAACCTAAAATTTCTGCTGTAGGGAAGTTATTTCAAAATGCATTAAAAGAAGCCATTTCAAAGTCAATGGTCATTGTCTCGTGTGAAATTTCAGTTCTTTATTTTTTGATAACTTGAAGGATTTCATTGTTGGTTGCATCAGATTTATCATGAGCGACAGCATAGACCAAATGAACAGTATGAGAGCCATTTACCAGAGCATGAATGGTATATAACTGATTACCAGCTGGAGCAACATCAAATGTTCCATCACTAAACCAGTTACCACTTTGAGAAAGCAAATCTAGATTTCTTTGAGAAGCAAAAATATAAAGATCATTTTCATTATCCTCTTTTAATACAAATTCTTCTCCTCCAGTTGTTACATGTAGCTTGTCTATAAGACTATCAACTTCAGAATCTTGCTTTCATTGAATCATCCATATCAAGGCCTTTTTTTAATATATTTTATTTCATTGACTAGAGCTAATCAACAAAACAATATTGATTTCTTAATTAGACACAGAGTTTAGGATTTATACTGGAGATTAAAAAAATGAGATTGATCAGAACTCATTTCTTTCATAAAGGCATTAGTAATGTAAAGAAGGTGAGATGGCTGCAATCCAGGTTGTGAATTTGTTCCACATGGAGCTGCTATATAGTCACTTGATTTGTTAGAAACATCAGACAAATCTCCTTCAAATAACACTCTTCTATTTTAAAAGAGAAAAAAAATGGACACACTGGATAATGTAGTCCTGTGTACTCCTTAAAAGACGGGATAGTCACAGCTTGGATGCCTTTGATCATAGATTTGCTCAATTGGAGTTAACCTGGGGTTAAACAACATTGACAATAAAAATAACAAGAAGAAAACAATTGAAGTTTATTTAGTTTATTGTTGTTGAGTCATAAATTATCCTTGATCAAGCAGACCTATGGTCAAAGTTTATTGTTGTTGAGTCACAAATTATCCTTGATCAAGCGGACCTATGGTCAAAGTTTATTGTTGTTGAGTCACAAATTATCCTTGATCAAGCAGACCTATGGTCAAAGTTTATTGTTGTTGAGTCACAAATTATCCTTGATCAAGCAGACCTATGGTCAAAGGAGGCATTCCAGCCCCAAACATTCAGTTCTTTCTTTTTTCTGTCATCTTGTATCCAGGGCTACATTATACAATATGTCCTTTTTTTTAAATGATGGCTGGCTGTGATTTGAGGTAGATTTGGCTGCTAATTCTAATATGTCAAGCAATCATGTAGAGGCACCCTCACTGACTTGTTATTTATTCCCCCACCCTCCCTTAATGAAAATGGTGACTTTAGAATAATGTAAATGAATAGCCCTTTTCTATAGTTATTAAAATGACCCATAGGATACTACATCAAGGCAAATATTCGCAGCAATCATAGTTATAAACCATGCTCAAGTACCTCCTCCCATCTTTGACTATTGATTGATCATCATGGTAGTTATCTTCATGCCTGTTGTTTATTGATGCTAGCATAGATTGGACAGGGCTACCTTACAGTATATCTTCATTTCAATCCTTCCTCTTGTCTATGATATGCAAGAGACTCAGATACAACCTCACCATGTCTTATCATAGTCTACCTAGGTCCTCCTCTGCTAGGTCTATTCTCAACCAACAACTCACAACACCTTATTACTTGATTTTAGTTGTAATTTTTATATTGTGAAAAAGTTGTAAACTATTTATTTTGTTTCATCCAGTAATTTTCTTCAATGCCCTATCAGGAATTGAACTTATAACTTTTCTTGATTTATTTAGTAGGCATCAAATTGTAGGATAAGGCATCAAATTAGTAGAATCATTATAGCATCGGATTGAATACTTTGCGGCATTCGTTCCGGCTCTCTGCGCTCTGAGTTCAAATCCTGCCTTTCATCCTTTAGGGCTCGGTAAATAAAGTGACAGCCCAGTACTAGGGTAAATCTCTCTCTCTCTCTCTCTCTCTCTCTCTCTCTCTCTCTCTCTCTCTCTCTCTCTCTCTCTCTCTCTGAGAAATCGGCTGGATAGGGATGGGCTCCTGCCAGCTTTTAAAAATACCCCATGCCCCGCCGCTATTGGTCACGACGATGCTCCTACAACTCTACCGGGGAGTTTAGTGCCCAAGAAAGGAAGTATTGTAGTGCTAACTCCATCTTAATTTGTGTTAGACCATTTAACTTTTGACTTAAGAATTTAGAGGAGGTTTCTCCGTTTTGGTTGTATTCATGCATCATTCGGCTGGTCAGGGATCTTAAAAAGTAGCCATTTTATTTCCACTTTACAAAATGTGGATGAGGGTGAAGGATTATTAAACAAATGATGGCAGTTCTGAAAGTCAGAGTTAACTAAGTCACTTACTAACTGAAGAATGTCTACTACTATTAAAGATGCTACATTGCATTCCTGATTGTTAGGGTTGCCACATTATTATCGTACATTGCTGATGATGAGCTGAGTGAGCCTCTACACAGTCGCTCAACCTACTAGAAATAGCAACCAAATCTCCCTCATATCACAACCTACCATCTTAAAGAAGAACACATTGGATAATGATGTAGTTCTAGCTATACTAGACTTGAAAAAACAAAACAAAACAAAAACAAAACAAAAATAAAAGCAGGATTTGTCACAGATGTAACATCTTTGATCATAAGTCTGCTCAATCAGGGTTGACCTGAAGTTAAATAACTACAACATTGTTGATGTAGAGAGACCAAGATTAGAGACTGAAATCTCAGCATTAGGAATGTCATGAGGGACAACTGAGTCACTTGAAAATTATTTTCTATATTTCAAAATGGTCATATCCTGAGAGGATCTTCATATGTAAATAAGCCACTGTGGACTTCAAATATTTACCTGTACACACACACATACACACACACACACACACACACACACTTTGCAGGGAATATACTTCCAATGCTCATAGTCATTATTTCTCTGCTGCAGGGAACTTATTAATCTAAATTAGTAAGACTCATCATCATCATCATCATTATTTTACATCCACTTTCCATGTTGGCATGGGTTGGACAGGTGATTTCGGTCTGAGTCAGTTCTTATTTGCAGTCACCGCACTCCAAGATTGGTCGGTGGACCATATCTCACTGGTATGTTTCATTTTCTGTGATTTCTATGGCTGGATGCCCTTCCTAACTCCAACCACTTTACAGAGTGTACTGGGTGCATTTTATCATGGCACCAACACTAGAAAGGTTGTCATGTTCATGACATGACTAAAGAGTCTTTTCTACTCTACATTCTCTCTGTTCAATTGTCAAACATTTTATAAAGTGTACTGGGTGCATTTTATCATGGCTCCAACACTAGAGAGGATGCCTTGTTTCCTGCAAGCCTAAAGAGTACTCTCTACATAGTCTCCATTCTTTGAAGGAAAACATGACCTGAGAGGGGGAATAGGAGGAGAGTGATGTATTAGAGGGTAAGAGAGAAAGAGTATGAGTATAGGTATGTGGGTGTTGGGTGTTGGTAGGAGGTTGGATAGAAAACAGACTGTTTTAGCAAATTCCTTAACACTTGTAAAGGCACTTAACTCTCAAACAGCCCAGCCCATTTAGCTATGAACAGGCATAAGAGGCACATTCCAATATTCTAAAGAGCAGAAGTATTATGTAATAGATATGTGTTTCATTAGCTTGATATATTGAGTTCAAATCTTTAAGTGCAATGATAACTCACACACACACCATTGTATCATTCTTCCATGAATAGGAAGACAAAGTTCTTCAGTGTTGCCTTCATAATACCAATGAATAACAGAACATTACTTTATGTCAGTTCTATTAGACAAGGCATTTAGCAGCTAGTCACAAAATGATATGTAAAAATAGTCCTGATCTGTTATCAACCACTTTACAACATGTTTTTTCAACAGCATAGTCCCAGAAACAATGACATAGGCAATTGGTCTGTGCCTCAAGCAGAATTTAGAATCATTTCCCAACAAGTACACAAAAATCTCAATCCAATTTAAAGTTAGGAATTTCAGTTCAAGTTTTGTTTGTTTGTTTTTTCAGCTATTTCTTTTTCTTTCCTTCATTGTCTCTTATCTCTGGAGTTTGAAATTTCAAATTGATAAAACAAATGATTTCAGTGCTTAAACATTTTAAACAAAGATTTTAAAAGCTGAAATTTGAAATTTGAATTGATAAAACAAATTTGTCTTTTATTGAATGTTGATTTGAGTTTATTACTCACTGCGCTCTGAGTTCAAATCCCGCCGAGGTCAACTTTGCCTTTCATCCTTCCGGGGTCGATAAAATA
>JAOPJM010045495.1:5000-14949 GCA_027124095.1 Muusoctopus leioderma
TTTCAGGCATGGTCTTTTTGATGTTTCAGACAGGGCCATTCATTGGAGAATGAAGGGCCATTGCTGAACATCACATCACTCCTCTTTCACGGCAAACTAATGAAATTCCACTTTGTGAACTAATGTAATTCCACTGATGGCGATGTTGCACCATTATGTGATTCCACATGAAAGTGTACTGGAGGGGAAGATAATGATGGTACATCCTCCAAGAAGGTGTAGAACCCTCCAGGGTACACTGCAATAGCTTACTAACTGAATTTAGTGAGATTGTTTTGCCCATAGTGATATTTGAACTCATTTATCTCCTATGGTACCTATTTACGGTGCAGTTATTTACAGTGGTCAATAAAAATGTTGTCATAGGTAGAGCGTGACACTAGCATTAGGATGTAAACTGTCACCTCTTCAGTACATTGGCTGGCGGTATCTTATTGATAAGGCCTACTATGAGCCATCAAGGGAGCCTCTATATTATCACTTGACCTGCTAGAAATAGCAGGCAGATCTCACTCAAACCAAACCCTACCATCTAAAAAAAGAAATGACATAGGCAATGCAGTTATAGATATACAAAAAAGATCAGATGGTTAGTACTGGAACAACTTTGATCATAGGTCTGCTCAATCAGGGCAGATCTGTGGCTTAACATCAACATAAAGCCTACTGTATTGGTTATAATGCTTCTTGTATGGGGTATATTGGAATCTTACAATCTAGTTAGTTTTCTGTGTTGGGCATGTTGTCCCAAAGTATGTCGTCCCACACCATGTTTTAGACCATATCCCAGACCATGTTGTCCAAGACCATGTTGTCTCAGACCATGTTGTCCAAGACCATGTCTCAGAACATGTGGTCCTAGGAATATCTCATTCCAGCATTTAAGATAATTGAAATTTATTTTGTATTTGAAGGGATATTTGGTTTTTTGGAGTTGTATTTGTTTGGTTGTACTTGATCTGAGTCCGTGTGTTGAAACTAAGCAATTACATCATAGAAGAGTCATTTTAGCCATTTAAAAACACGCAAAAACTATTATATTAACTTTATATTTATTTTGTGAGGTGTCAAAATTTACATTGCACCACAGCGACCACCTGGTCACTGACAAAGTTCCACTGGCTTTGTATTATGTAAGCTTAGAAACTTACTAACTACTTCTTTTGTTCAATGAATAGGAAATAGGAGTAAGTGAAATACTATAAAGTTGCATGGCAGAATGAATGAATTCAACTTTATATCTCAGTTCACAAATATCAGCACTAAAGCTCAGTCATGTATTCATTTCATTTTATGAGTAGAATTTGCAAAACAGGATAAAAATGCTCTGTCTCTCTGATGAAAGGCTTTACTTGAAACACCAAGGTTTGTGTTTCCCTATAGCATACAAACTCATCCAAATTTACGAACTTTGCAAGATAATTTGTTGTCTGGTGATTAATTACTGAATACTGACTGGGGTTGGATGCAGTTTTTGAGTTATCCTTTAACAGTTAAACAATTCAATAAAAAGGCCATTTTTTCAGGTTTTTTTTTCCTTTTTAAAATTCATGGTGTGTGAGACTTTGAAATTATTTTGTTTATATGACTAATCATGAAAATATTCATTAACAAAACGAAAAAGTAGTCCTTTTTCAATCACAGGCAGTCAAACTAGTAATAAAAAGAGTTGTTTCCTCTGTATAGCTTGTTTATATAGAATTATTCATTGATAAGATGAATGACACAGTGTACAGCTTCTAATTATTGTTCAAATAGCTTTTTGATGCACAGTGTGGCACCTATTCATTTAAGAACTAATGTTTATCATAAAAGAAATGTTATGGTTTAGTCAGTAGAAGAAGAGTAATACCCATGACCTTTGCAAGGTCCTTGAAACTGGTGGGGGCAAAAGGAAGAAGAAAGTACAACCCATTGGTTGCTGCAGTAGGAAGCAGCACATTAAGATATTGAGTTATCCTCAGATTGGAGACCTGGTCTGAATGTTTGCAACAGAATGGTCTCTGCTAAAAGCACCCAAAGTCCAGCAAAAGTGAAGTAAGGAATAACACATCAAGACATTAATTATCCCCAGACTAGAGACCTAGTCTGAATGCTTGCAACAGAGAGACTTTTGCTAAAGGCACCCAATAACCAGGTGATGGTGTTAAACTGGGTGATGAGTTAGGTCTATTTATTAACATGGTTGAAGAAGAACAATTCTAGTTCTATTGACTTAGAGTAGTAGAACACATTAAGTTATTGGTATTATTTTATGGTCTAGTCAGGAGAAAGGGGCAGTGGCCATGACCTGCGTAGTCCTTCGAGGCTGGTTAAATTAGTATGGTTAGTGTTCTTTTTGAACATCTGTAAGTTGACATCTGCAGGAAAAATGTGAGTGGGTGGGAATTGCATAGGGTGATGCTCTGTAAGGAAGGATTGAGTGTGATAGTTAGTGTGGAGCTTTGGAGCAAGAGACACAGTATGGGTGACAAGAGGAGGAAAGACAAGTGTGTTGGGTAGGCTTAGACAGAAGTGGTATGCAACGAGCTACTTCTGAGGAGTAGAGGCCATTGTAGTAGCTATAAAATAGACGGCCAGTGGAGGTGGGTGAGTTTCTCCAGGTGCTGGAGTTTTGGGTTTGTGTGAGGGATATGAAGGGACATGTCTGAGAAAATTATTTAGGTCAATGCTTAGCTCTCTTGGATGAATCAGAGATGAAGCATATTTATTGCCAGGGATATCATCATCATGATGATCATCATCGTTTTATGTTTGCTTTTCCATACTGGCATAGGTTGAATGGGTTTTCTGAGGCAATTTTTTACAGCCAGATGCCCTTCCTGTAGTCAACCCTATTAGTTGCCTCTTACAATATGCAGAGACATGGTGTAGCTATTCTAAAACTAGGATACACATGGCATTAGGTAGTTAGTGTAGAATTGGTGGAGTTCCAACTAGTTAGCTAACCTGGTGTACCATAGGGTTAGGGAGGTGGGGGTGGAGTTTCACAGTATGTTGATGTGTGATGAGTGGCCTTGATTAAGAAGTGGTTGAACAATCCAATAAGTGCAGAGACAGTGATAGTTTGGTAAAGGTGTGTTTTGTAGGTAAGAAAGATACATGTGGGTTATAAAAAGCAACTCTTGCAGAGGGTTCAGAATAGCAAAAATAAAAAAAATTAGCTTCTGCACCAGCAGCATTGGTGTGGAAGGAGTGTGAGTGCCAAAGTGACGTTGAAGTCATCAAGCGACAATGGATTCAAAGAAGGGTGATGTGAAACAGATATCCTTGACACAAAATAAGAGATAATAAAAATAGTTATTGGTGGTTGGAGGGGTTTGGAGAGTGATAGAGACAGTGGAAGAATTTAGAGAACCGAGGAGGGAAGACCTTGAAACAGAGTCTTTGTTGCTGAAATCCAGGTGAGAGAGGTGAGTGACAGGACCAGTGGATTCTACATACGCACATATGACATCTTTAAGAGCAAAGTCGGAATATAGAGTGTAGTCCTGGACATTAGAAATGGACTATGATAGTAAGAAAGATACATGTGGGTTATAGGACTATAGATCTGTGTCTCAGAGAGGAACAGGATGTGTGACTTGATTGTTGTTGTTGTTTAGCCCCAGGTCAGCCATGACCATCCCATCTTTTCCCTTACAGAGAACCCAGGACCGCATTATTCAATATGTCCTTTTCTAAGACAGTAGGGTATGATTTGAGGGAGATTTGGCTGCTATTTCTGGCAAGTCAAGTGACCACATAGAAGCTCCTAAGCAAGAGGTGACGGGTGGAGGTCCAGGTCAGACAGAAGTTCATGAATGCTCCTAAAAAAGGGGAGAATGGTCCAACTGATTTAGTGTGATTATGATTTTATTTTCATTTTTATTTAGTTTCCATTTGATTTGGTTGTGGGAGGAGAAGAAGATCATGGCTCATGAGTTGTTGCTAACCACTACTTCAATCACTCTAAGTACATCAGCTGGATATCAGTGGCTGCTGGTAGGCTTCTGAAAAATTCTCTGCTGGGGAGAGAAGAGGATTAGGGATTATACCCCAGCTGTTAGGGCAGCCTCCTGATGCATTACTCATGAGGCCAAGTCCCTTGTCCTATCTGGCACTGAGCCTCTGCTATGAAACCCTTCCCACCTGTATACTCTGACAAATAGTAGTACCACATATAGGAAAGAGGTCTTTGGATATGCTTCAAATCACCTAATGAGTTATGGGACTTCACTAAAATATCAGTATATTGCTGTTTCAATTAAATAAACCTCAAATTTTAATTGATGTATACTTGTTTTAAGAACTTTAAAGATTGACTTATTTTCTTCACAATCAGCATATCATCGGGGCACCACTTCATGTTGTATATCGAGAGCAAGTCAGCCTGCTGGAGTTCATTCCGCTTCAAGCTCCATATTTGAAAGGATTTGAGATTAGCATTGCACGCTAACACTATCCTGGCCATTTTATAGCAGTCTTTGCTTATTGCAACAAGCAGTTCTACTACATGGTACCTATTTACAGCTAGTTAGACTGGGCATTTGAGAGTTATGTATCTTTGCTAGGGACATAGTATAGTGTTAGTAAAGAGGTATGTACCATTGGCTTTCTGTTGTAGCAGTATGTCATCACATTAAAATGTATATCACACACAATGTGCTATCCTTGCTGCCAAAATCACTTGTGATGACATCATCGACTAGGCTCGACAATTTTGCTGCCGAAAATAGCTCAAGCAGAGAAGTTGCGTTCAACCAATGACTGACAGGATCGTATCTGTAGCTCCTCATTGGTAGTTTTTTTTACCAATCAACAGTCGATATGGGTGCCTAAGTGTCAGGCGAATTGAGCCAATTTCAGATGCCAGAAAAGTATAAATACAGCTGATTTTTGTCCAATAGGCAGAGAGAAATGGAAGTCTAAATGAATCCACACCGGTAGTCTCTCCTGCATCTCTCTATCAGCCGCCACTCTCTTCCTCTCTCTTTTACAGTTTCCTTTTTTCTGCGTCTGATGTGGTAACAAAATTATCGCACACACACAACAAAGTGCACACACACCGTCAAACTGCATTCTTTTTCTTTACAGTTTTTTCTTTCTCTTTTTATCATGAAATATGAACTTGGAATATTAGAGGACTGTTAACACACACACATCCAGCTAAGTTTTTTTGAACTTTCTTTTTCAAAATAATGAACTGTAAGCATGAGCCTTATGTCTGTCACTTTAATATGAAATAACGATCTTTGCTTTATTAAATGTATTGTTGCTGAATTATATTTCTTCATCATCGTTATTCCATTTATGTAATGATACGAAAGGTGTAAAATATTGGAGATACACAGGAATATCTGCAACAGCTGAAGTATATTATATATGAAATGGAATTTCCACATTTTCAAAGGTTTATTTTTGTAATTACATGCATACATTGGTTGTAAAGCTGCATATTCTACTAAAAGAAAGAATTAGGCATAATTCTTGCTAACGTTTTGTTTAATGAATGTAGTTATATTAATGGATTGAATATAATGATGCTTACCATCAGGTTTCTTTGAAACATTCCTTGGTATATTGACATTAACATAGGCATTACCCACATCTTTAAGAAATTAAAAAAATATAAATACCATGATTAGAGATAACATTTAAAATATATTAATGTTGAACTGAAACTACCAGAATATATATTTATGAGATAGACCAACACACACACTAATGCAAACTAGTGTGAATGGGGATTAGCAATCTTACATTATTTTCCCCTTTTACTTTAAGAAGTCATGCAAATTAATAGAAATAAGATAGAGGGTGGTATAAATTATGGTTGTTAGCTCTTTATCCAAGCTTTAGACCATTTGTGAGATCATGCTATGCACTATTAACATTGATTATACTTACCAGGGAGTTTCATAGGTTTACGTTTGGGATCACTGGGTTCAGCATAATGATCTTTCACATCTTTAATTAAATAATATGAAAAATGGACAAAGTTATTGTTTGGAAGGGATATTTTAAATATTTTGATGCTGCACAGAAATTTTTAAGACAAACAACAAAATATATTGTATATTTAAAATATGTGTTAAGAAGCAGAAGATATTTGAAAACTATCTAAACTAAATATACTGTGTAAGTTCTTCATTCACTTATTGATATGTATGGAAAGAAAGAAGAGTATTACCTAATAAATCCATTTGGTATAAAAATGTAAAGAAGAATGAAAGAGTAATTTAGTTAATATGTTATTTAAAAGGTAGTATATGAAGAGAAAGTATGAAAGTTCCTCAGTAAAGTAGCATTCAAATGTTATTCCATAAGCAAAATGCCAAATTTATAAACAAAATGATATAAAAGCAGTATTCATTGAGAGGCTTACAGAACAAAATTAATTTCTTGGCCTTTAAGAAGAAGTGAAAGTTTCCTGAAGTTTTGGCAATACAAAAAGCAAGTATAACTCGCAGTTTTCTTTGTATGACTGTTTTGTGTATATTACTTAGATACGCTATCTGTTTGAAAAACAATAGTTAAATAAGTGTAAACATATTTAATGCAGGGAACATTAAAAATCTGACTAGAACCAATTTTGTGGTAGGTTAAAAACAATATTAGTCACTGATTAATATTATTTTAATTATATCAGCCAGCAAAGGAGACAATTCTGGACATGTTTTGGTCTTATTATGACCTTATCAGCAAAGCATAGATTTCACCATACTTGCTAAAGTAATGATGGGAGAATCTTTAAACAAATGTACAAGAATTTCTCAAAACAATTCTACTTTACTATGCCAACCAGTGTGCATTCTTGTACATTTACTTAGAAATACTCCCAACGTTCTTTCAGCAAACATAGTGAAGTGTATACTTTATTGATACAGTCAAAATAAGATCAAAACATGTTTGGAATTGTCTCATGTACTTGCCAAAACAATGAAACAATGAAAATTATATTAGTCTAGGACTAATTTCGATTTTTTTCCTCACAATAGAATTATTTCAAGTAAACCTTTTAATGTTACCTGCATTAAATAATTTAGCACTATTATAATTATTATTTTTCCTGTGGATAGCATCTTTGAGTAATTTATTCTCTAAACAATTCTAGTTTTATATGCTAACTAGTGTAGATTCTTGTACAATTACTTAGTGAGTCTCCCATCATTTTGGCAAGTATGGCAAAGTCTATGCTTTGCTGATAAGGTCTAAAGGGTGAAAAATATTCAATGTTATCTTCTATACTTACTGAAATAATTAAAATAATATTAGTGAAAGATTCATATTGTATATTTCTCACTGCATAAGTACTTCTAGTGAGCTTTTTTCATGCTTCTGTCATTCAATATTTTCCCACTAATTTAACTATTTTGTATGTATGTTGCTATACATCTCTCCCTCATTCACTCATTCATTCCACCACTCTTGTTATTTACACATACACATTCATTGATTCATGCAGGATAGATTAGAAACATTTCAAGACTAAAATGTATTGTAGGTGTATGTTGTTAATTATTTTAATCAAGTTTCATTTTGAAAATAGTAATGGTTAATTATAGTGATAATTATGAAACTATTCTTTGATTCAGCATAATATCAACTGTTTTCTCCTCAACTAAGAATTGGAATCAATTAGTGTTGAAGTGTTTTACTAATGAGCAAAAAGTAATAAGTTCAATTGCTGCCACTGGTATTGTGATATTAATCTAGCCATATTACATTCTAAATCTTGGTTCAAATTGCAGATTATATGTTATAACTGATGAGGTCTTGTGAAGCTACTCCAGTGCTCAGCTACAGACCAGAGTCTCTTGATCATCTGTCTGTCTTGCAATTGGATCTAAATCTTGGTTCTAATTGTAGATTATATGTTATGACCGATGTGCAGCAATTATTACATGTTAAAGTAATCACATACAGACATGTAAAACCAGGTGGACAGATTCTACAATGATGACAATGACTACCAAATTATCTCTAGGGAATTTCTTTGTACTTCTTTTTTTCTACAATCAACACTTCATACATTCTAGAACAAGAAAAAGCTAAATTGAGATAAAATTTCTTTTCACAAATATCTATTTCCTCAAATAGAAATTCTGATACAATTTAAAGTGAATACAAATAGAAATAACAGGTATCAGCTTTAATTTATGATACTTAGATAAGAAGAAATTCTGATACTTGGGTGAGAGAATTTAATGAACCAGCTATTTACTTCTAAATCAGTGTTACCTAAATATTATTATACAAATCACTGCCATGTTTCACTATTTTTCTCATTTCGAATTCTTCTCATATGATAAAGATACCAATAACTTCGAATAGAACATGTTTTGTGACTGTCAATCTAAACAATCAACCAACTAATCAATGTGTTTAATTAACTCAGAGAAATGTGATATATAAAATCAATTGATTGATTATTTCCTAATCAAATGTATTGACTGATGAATTCTCTCTATTTATCTAGCATAACTAAATGGTAGTTATGATATTCTTGTCTTTTCCAAGGACATTCATGATATGTATGAAGTGAAATAATTGCAATACATTCATACATGCATGCATACATACATACATACATACTTGCATGCATACATTCATACATACATGCATACATACATGCATACATACATACTTGCATGCATACATACATACATACATGCATGCATACATACATGCGTGCATACATACATACATACATGCATACATACATGCATGCATGCACACACACAGGCATGCATGCATACATACATACATACAGGTATGCATACATGCATACATATATACATACATGCATGCATACATACATACATACATACATACATAGTATGCACAGTAGTGGAAATTATTTGTCCAGCAGATACCAACATAATATGAAAGATTAGTGAAAAAGAGGACATCTATGCTGGACTAATGAGTAATCTACAGCTACTCTCACCCAGAGTATAGCTTTAGATTTATACCTTTAATTATTGGAGCACTTGGATATATAACTAACTGCCTCAGTACCAATCTTGGGAAGATGGGCTTCACAAAGCCAGAAAGAACACAGTTAATTAGGAGATTACAGGGTCAACCTATTAATGGAACTGTGAACATATGTAAAACATTCCTGAAGTTTAACATATAATAACTGCATATACACACATGTAAACATGCAGCTATATGTAAGTGTACACACACATAAGTCATAACATACAGATCCACTTATGTAATGGCATGTTTTCACTCATACATACATGTGCACATACATACACATAAGTGACTACCCAGTTGATGTACACACATGAATACATACATACACACATGCATACATACGTACACATACATCAATACATACATACATACACACACTCACACACACACACACACTATGCAGAGTAAAATGAACCCAAAGTCCTTAGTTCAACACAACAAAAAACAATAACAACCAAACCCACAAACGTGCGCACACACACACATATATATATATATTTTATGGGCTTACGTACAGTTTCTACCAACCAAATTCACTCACAAAGCATTGGTCGGCCCAAGGCTATAGTAGAAGACACTTACCCAAAGTACCACGCAGTGGGACTGAACACGAAACCACGTGGTTGCGAAGCAAACACCTTAACCACACGCTCATGCCTGCACCTATATATATATATATATATATATATATGATGTGTGCGTGTATGTGTGTGTGTGTGTGTGTGTGTGTGTGTATTTGTGTGTGTGTTTGTGTGTCTGTGTCAGTGCGTGCCAGCCTTATTTATGACGCCCATTAGTTGGATGGCCCAATGAATGACTGTACTTGAGGTTCAAAATTCCAGCTTATAACATGGTATCTGACTAATTTTCTCTACGGATTACGTTAACACAACTCTCTGTGGAATACTCACCCATGTACACTGCAATACAATGAGTAGATATGTGTGTTAATGGAAACATTTGGAATGGTCTTGCGCTG
>JAOPJM010045590.1:0-14949 GCA_027124095.1 Muusoctopus leioderma
GCCAATAAAAGAAATCATTATTATTATTATTATTATTATTATTATTATTATTATTATTATTATTATTATTATTATTAGAATTGGCAGAACTGGCGGCGAATTGGCAGAGTCGTTAGCACATCGGACAGAATCTTTTGCAGTACTCGTTCTGGCTCACTTCACTCTGAGTTCAAATCCCGCTGAGGTCAACTTTTCCTTTCATCCTTCCGGGGTCGATAAAGTAAAGTACCAGTGAAGTACTTGGATTGTTGGCCTTGTGCCTATGTTGGGGAAACTCTGGGCGTCAACGAAAACGAACTGGCTAGTCTGCTCCGAAGAACTTTCGGGTTGGGGACTATTATGGATAACTTCCAGAATCCTTGGCCTGGCAGTGCTACCGGTTCGAGACAAACTCTACAGAAGTGCCGTCAGACAGACCTGTTCGAGATGCGCACAGAGCGACGAAACCATTCTGCACGCACTCTTTCAGTGTCCGGGCATTACTGACTTGTGGAGTTTTGTCGAACAGCTGCTGTCGTTGGTGGGACGGATCAGGTTATCGCCCGAGTCCATCGTGATGACCCCCCCCCAACCAGACAGGGAAGGCTGTTTTCCTCTGTCTGGTGGCTACAGCGAAAGGGGTTGTGTGGTGGACGAGGCGGAAAGGCATGAGGACAAACACCTTCCTGTTTGGTCGATAAAATAAAGTACCAGTCAGGTACTGGGGTTGTTCGCCTTGTGCATATGTTAGAAACAATTAATATTATTATAATAAGAAAAGGCATCGCTCAAGACGTGCTGGCGGCGAGAATGGCCCTTGACCACTTCGACGCAAAGTACGAAGGATGCGTTGTTCGTGCTAGGTTGCCCGATCTGAAAAAACGAGGGAGCGAACGCCGTCAGTTGGGCACTGGTGGCGGAGGCACAGCGTGGAAACAGGGTCACACATCGGTTTTGACGTACCACAGTGGACGCATGCTATCTAATTACGAGCAGATGTGTGCGGCTTTTCAGCAGCTCTTCACCGAACTGTTCGTGAGGAGCGATGGACTGGACTCGGTAGACTTCGATGCCTACCTAGACGGTCTTCCGCGACTCTCAGTCAGAGAAGCGGAGCGCTGCGAAAAGCCAATGTCAGCAGATGAAGTAGCGGACGTGTTGTGGGGCTGTGCGATGGGTAAATCGCCGGGACTGGATGGTCTACACTACGAGCTTTACTTTTACATGCCAGACCTGTTCTCTACCATCTTAGCAGCTGTCTATTGCAACTGGTAGCAGACTGGGAACATCCCAAGTCGCGTGAACCGAGGAGTGGTAACGCCGCCGAGGAAGGACATGAACAAGGGGAACATAATTGACAATTTCAGGCCCATAACTCTGCTCAACACAGAGTTAAAGATTTCGGCAAAGGTGCTCGCCAAGAGGTTGGCGCTTGTCGTCGGTGATTTAGTTGGAGACACACAAACTTGTGCGATCCCCGGCAGATCTATCCATGACAACCTCCACCTCATGCGATACATCGTAAAACGGGTCGGTTCTAGATCTGGCTTCGGTGAGGCCCTGATCAATTTAGATCAGTCTAAAGCATAGGACAAGGTTAACCATCGCTATCTGGCGGCTGTCCTAAGAGCAGTCGGTTCCGGTCCCGCCTTCAGAGGCATCTGTTCGGTGGTCAAAATAAATGGCCACCCATCGGAAACGTTTCGTATCGCTCGCTCGGTCCACCAAGGATACTCCCTGTCGTCTCTTCAGTATGTTTTGGCACTGGAGCCCTTGCTGCAGAAACTAGAGGCACTGAGGGGCATCATGCTCGAACTAGGACGTAGGAAGGCTGTGTCAGCATACGCAGACGACGTCACCGTCATGGTGTCTGACACATCGGAAATCGAGGTGGTCAGCAGAGGAAGGTGAAGGTAGAGAGGGAGGTGTTTCTCTCCAGTGAATTTTATGAAAGGTGGGTGAGAGTGGTGAAACTGGTGTGGCTAAATAGACCCACATTGACTATGCGACTGTAGACTGGTGGCAAGAAATGGGAGAAGGTACCTGCCTTCAGAGTGCTCTGAATCACCCTATGTGGTTTCTTCCCCATTTTGGGAATCCTTTCACTGTTTCCTATTATTGTACTGTTCTGTATTGTTAGACTTATTTATTATTACCTATTTATTAATGCGTCCTTATTGTTATTATTGATCTAACCCTTCTACTCGATGTAAATCCCCCAAACTTCCCTTCTTGTTTTCTATGTATTTCGCCTTTGTACTGTCCCCAACTTCTTGGATCCTTGTGGCCAATAAAAAAAAAGTATTATTATTATTATTGTTGTTGTTGTTGTTATTTTGTTTGTTATTTCTCTTTTTCTTGCATATAGTTCTTTTTATATAAAATTCTACTACATACATCTCCAAATTCTCACAAATTTTTAAAGTACACTTTCAGATTCTGTAGTATCCCTCTATCTGTGTGTCCGTCTATCCATCTCTCTATCTCCCTCCCTTTCTCTCTCACGCCCACTCTCTATCTCTCTACCTTTCTCTCATTCTCTGTCTTTCTGTTCCATTCAGACGTTTTCGATCCTTTGCGGGACGAAGCCTCAACAAGCCGTTACGTTACCAGCTTATCTATGCTGATTGTAGGCCTTCACCTGTCCACGCTGGCCGTTTGCGGGTTGTATGGGGTGCTCTCGTGGTTGGGTGATTAGCCCTAGCCTTCGACATCTAGGCGATATATATATATATATATATGTATATATACATTTGAATGATTCTTTCAAAAATTTTAAAACTATAAATTATATGAAAAAATCATTATAAAAACAGATTAACACTGACCGGGTGGAAGAGAGTTTTTGTGTAAGCGCTTTCGCTGTCGTCAGCTTTTCAAACACACATGGTATCCCGTATAGTAATAATTGTATTCGGTAGCGGTTGTCACTATTTCCGGTTTAGTTTCGGATTGAAACTAAGTTACGGCAGAAAAACAAACAAGACAGATATGGAGACAAACACAAACACACAGACGAGCGCGCGTGCACACACACACACACACATATATATATATATACGACGGGCTTCTGCACAGTTTCCGTCTACCAATTCCACTCACAAGTTATTGGTCGGCCGGAGGCTATAGTAGAAGACACTTGCCCTAGGTGCCACCTAGTGGGACTGAACCCAAAACCACGTGGTTGCGAAGCGAACTTCTTAACCACACAGTTATGCCTGCGCCTATATATATATATATATATATAGACCACATTAAGTTATTTCTCTAGAGTCATTTTCGTTTATATTATACAAATTACCTTTGGGTATAAATGTGTTCTACTCTTTTTGATCAGAGCAGACTTCCACCCTTCTCTCCTTCAAATTGGATGTCAACTGCCGAGGTACCCACTTTGCACACACTTTCCGATGCCCAAAGTCTTCCACCATCTTCTTTAATGCATTGTGACCACAGTCCAGTTGTGCAGCAAGCTCACAGATTGTGACTTGTCTGTCCATGCAAATCAATTCGTCCACTCGCTGGCGATTTGTGTCAGTGGTCACAGTTGATGGTCTCCCACTGCATGGTTTGTCTTCAATGCTGGTTTCCCCTTCTTTAAACTTCTTCATCTATCTGTGCACATTGCTCTTGTCAATGGTGACATCTCTGTAAACAACCTGTAGCCTTCTGTCGATGTCGGACAGCCTGCACCCCTCCTTCGTCAAGAACTCAATGATGGCACGTTGCTGCTGCTTGGAACCCATTATTTGCCTGCAATGAAGAAGAACAGGAAGAAGAGTTACTATAGAGGAAGAGTTACTTTACATGTGCAATTTAAACAACCTATGTGAGTTAATAAAAAAGTTATGCCCACTTTTGCATTACTTTCAGTACAACCCTCGTGTGTGTGTGTGTGTGTATATAATAAATTGTTGACAAATTTTATTCAGTTGTAGAATTCACAAATTCTAGACTACAACTAGAAACTGCCGTTAGTGTGTAGACAGACTCACCATGTGATGTTGTTTTCGTGTCCTGATTCCAGTGTCTCTCGTTTCATCCAGTAAATAAATTATGGCAGAGTTTCAGAATATGCACACCCCTCTCCCATAACAAAATATTGAATTTGTGTAATTTTTTTTTCAAAATCATAACCTGTAAAGGACTTCTGACTGTAAAATGCTGCTTCAAAATATTTCTGTCCAACTATTACCAGCATGGAAACATAATAGACGTAAAAACGATGAACAATATATATATATATTAACACACACGCACACATTTTAGTAGTATATTGAAGCTGTGTATATACACACATGTAGGAATAACTACACTTTAGTGGCCACCAACCAACTTTCTTTCCTCATAACTTTCATAATAATGCATATTTCTTTATGAAATTTCAGAGATACGTTTTTTAAGGTATACATTACGATTATGTTGAAATTGTTTTTACAAAAAGAATTTTTTTTTTAATTAAAATTTTTTTGTTTGTTTAAATCAGAAACTGGTTAGGGTTTAATACTTCAGTATTTTTTTTTTTTGTATATAAATATATTTCGTTTGCATTTGAAGTGTATAATATATTTTGTTTGCATTTAAAAGCATTAGTTGTTTCACTTACTGAAAAATTTTAAATGTTTTCAGTTTCAATTTATTACAGATGAAAATGTAATTACAAATGCAAACAAAATACACTTAGGGAGTTTTTTTATTTAAATGCACGCTAAAATAAATAAGTGCTGAAGTCCATGCATTTTAAACCAGTCAATAAGTTGCTCCTCATGATCGTTGAACAACATAAAAACATTCATTTCTTTTTAAATTAAAAACAAAAATTTTCCTTTTCAACATAATTGTAATCTACATTTTTGAAAACTTATCTTTGCAAAATGTCATTAACACATATATATACATTAT
Organism: Muusoctopus leioderma; assembly: GCA_027124095.1. Lineage (NCBI taxonomy): Eukaryota > Metazoa > Mollusca > Cephalopoda > Octopoda > Octopodidae > Muusoctopus > Muusoctopus leioderma. The sequence goes on from JAOPJM010045590.1 coordinate 4,882, forward strand.
TAAGAAAGTTATGAGGAAAGAAAGTCAATGGTGGGGCACTAAAGAGAAGTCATTCCAGCATGTAAACCATTTGTGTAGAGGACCTAATCTCTTGCCTAGTTTAACAACACAACTTGGCCTTAGGGATCCTTTAGTGGAGTTCACTCTCTTACAAACATTCAACCCTGGTCTCCAGTCTGAGGATAATTTGATATCGTGATGCGTTACTTTCTATTGACCTCCTGTGTATAGTGCCCCTGTTTGTTGAATGGTCCAGATAAAAGTAGGTCTCCAATGGGGGCCTGTCACCAGATGGAACAGCGTCACATCACTATGAGTAACACCAAGGGAGGCTGCCATGTTTGCTGGTAGGCCCAACCATGGTGTTTGACATCCATCTGGGCTCCTTTCAGGGATTGAAGTAGAGTTAGCAGTGATCTATGTGTCGTAGTTTTTTCCTCCTTCCACTTACCCCGTCAGTTTCTGAAGTCTTGCAAACGTCATGGGCATTCCCCTTTCTCCTTTAAAGAAACCATTGAAAAAACAACAACAAAAACATACGAGATATTTATAGTAGCAGAACAGTAAACCAATACATGTCCCTTCATTTCTTTGTGACTGATGTAAGTATTACACCTTTCCCTCTGTTTTTGACATAATGTTTGTAACCAGATTAGACATGAAAATTATTTCCAAGGAAATCAGTAGGAAATGTAACAGCCAACTATTTTTATACATGACAAAAATTTCAAAGAGATTATTATATATTTATATATGACTCAAATCCCCTATTCTCGCTGTGTAATTTTCATCTGTGGATATACCAAAGGAGCCTCAATGATATTAGAGACTGGTGGACACAGGTGTTTCGGGATTTTATGTCCTTCATCAGCACCAGGCACTCGTCATCACTAAGACTTGAGAAAGCTATACTTTCTGATATGCATTCAGTAAATAAAACATTTATTGAGTAGTTAATTAGATCGACCTCAGTACTTATTTTTAAGTCAGGTACTTATTCTATTGATCTCTATTGCCGAACCGCTATATTATGGGAGGTAAACAAACACATCATCGCTTTTTACGTCCACGGAGACAAACACAAATAAACAGACACACGCACATATATATATATATATATGACAGGCTTCTGCAGTTTCCGTCTACCAAATTCACTCACAAGGCTTTGGTCGGCCCGAGGCTATAGTAGAAGGCACTTGCCCAAGGTGCCACGCAGTGGGACTGAACCCGAAACCACACAGCCATGCCTAAGCCTATATATAGTTATATAATGAAGATGCTGGAACAAAGTTTACAAAGATGAGCTGCAACTATTTTATTTCAAAAAAGGTAAAATTTAAACAATTGGAAGAATGTAAAATATAAACATTGTGGAAAAGATTTATAAATTTGTTACTTTTATAAATATTCTCAATCACACACACAAGATATGTCATAACAAAAACAGTTGTAGATTATCAACTTCGATAAATATTACAGCTGAATATTTTATAATTTTCCATCAAATATCACAAATATGAGAAAAGATTTGGAAACAATGCAAATATTTCACAATGAAACTGTATAAACAATACTTTTCTCACCTGTATGTATAGCTTTGTGAACAGACAACTCGTCCTTACGAGAGAATATTTTACCACAGCTATCACAGTGGTATAGTTTCTCACCTGTGTGTGTACGTTTGTGGACAACCAAATCACAATTTCGGTAGAACCTTTTACTACAGATATCACAGTGGTATGGTTTCCCACCTGTGTGGATACGTTTGTGAAGAGTCAAATCATAATTTCGAGAAAATGCTTTACCACAGATATCACAGTGGTATGCTTTACCTGTGTGAGTACGTTTGTGAGAAGTCAAGTAACTATTAAAAGAGAAAGTTTTACCACAGATATCGCAGCGAAATGGTATCTCACCTGTGTGTATACCTTTGTGAACAGCCAACTCGTCCTTATGAGAGAATGTTTTACCACAGCTATCACAGTGGTATGGTTTCTCACCTGTGTGTGTACGCTTGTGGACAACCAAATAAATATTTCGGGAATACCTTTTACCACAGATATCACAATGGTATGGTTTCTCACCTGTGTGCATACGTTTGTGAACAGTCAAGTCATACTTTCGAGACAATGTTTTACCACAGATATCACAGTTGTATGGTTTCTCACCTGTGTGAGTACGTTTGTGAATAGTCAAGTAACTACTAAAAGAGAAACTTTTATCACAGATATCACAGTGGTATTTCTCACCCGTGTGAGTACGTATGTGCCTAGTCAAATCTTGATTCTGATGAAATTTTTTACCACAGACATCACAGTGGTATGGTTTCTCACCTGTGTGAGTACGTTTGTGACCAATCAAGTTACTATTACAAGAAAATGCTTTACCACAGATATCACATCGGAATGGTTTCTCACCTGTGTGAGTACGTTTGTGAATAGTCAAGTAACTACTACGACAGAAAGCTTTACCACAGATATCACATTGGAATGGTCTCTCACCTGTATGAGTACGTATGTGAACAGCCAAATATAATTTATGATAGAATTTTTTACCACACCTTTCACAATGGTATGGTTTCTCACCGGTGTGAGAATGTTTGTGAACAGATAAGTCATCCTTACGAGAGAATGCTTTATCACAGATATCACAGTGGTATGGTTTCTCACCTGTGTGAGTACGTTTGTGATCAATCAAGTTACTACTACGAGAGAATGTTTTACCACAGATATCACATTGGAATGGTTTCTCACCTGTATGGATACGTTTGTGAAGAGTCAAGATATTATTACGAGAGAATGTTTTACCACAGATATCACAATGGTATGGTTTCTCACCTGTGTGAGAATGTTTGTGAACAGCCAAGTCATCCTTACGAGAGAATGCTTTACCACAGATTTCACAGTGGTATGGTTTCTCGCCTGTGTGAGTACGTTTGTGAACAGTCAATACATGATTTTGAGAGAATGTTTTACCACAGATATCACAATGGTATGGTTTTTCACCTGTGTGAGTACGTATGTGACCAACCAAATGACCTTTATAAGAGAATGTTTTACCACAGATATTACAGTGGTATGGTTTCTCACCAGTGTGAGTATGTTTGTGAACAGACAAACCTGAATTCTGAGAAAATGTTTTACCACAGATGTCACAGTGGAATGGCTTCTCACCTGTGTGAGTACGTATGTGCCTATTTAAATCTGAGTTGTCATAAAATGTTTTACTACAGCTATCACACTGGTATGGTTTCTCACCTGTGTGAGTACGTTTGTGAGCAGCCAAGCGATTATTTCGAGAGAATGTTTTACTGCAGATATCACAGTGGTATGGTTTCTCACCTGTGTGAATACGTTTGTGAGCAACCAACTGACTATTCTGAGAAAATGTGTTACCACAGATATCACAGTGGAATGGCTTGTCACCTGTGTGAGTACGTTTGTGAACAGTCAAATCTCCTTTGTGACAAAATGTTTTACCACAGATATCACAGTGGTTTGGTTTCTCACCTGTGTGAGTACATTTGTGAGCAGTCAACTGACTATTATAAGAAAATGTTTTACCACAGATATCACAGTGGTATGGTTTCTCACCTGTGTGAGTACGTTTGTGACCAGTCAATGTATTTCGTTGAGAGAATGCTTTACCACAGATATCACAGTGGAATGGCTTCTCACCTGTGTGAGTGCGTTTGTGAACAGTCAAATCTCTGTTGTCAGGAAATGTTTTACTACAGATATCACACTGGTATGGTTTCTTTCCTCTGTGAATACATTTGTGAGCAGCCAACTGACCATTAGAAGAAAATGTTTTACCACATTTACAGTGGTATGGTTTCTCACCTTTGTGAATACATTTGTGAGATGACAAAGAACCATTTTTAGTGAACCTTTTACTACAAATTTTACAGTGGGAAACATTTAAAGTTGTGTCAATTGTTTTGTGTTCACTGATGTCCTTACATTTTGTGAATGCCTTCCTGTCAGAGTTGTATGATTTCTTTCCTACATCTTCCTCAGTTTGCTGAGCAATCTCATTATTTTCACATTGTGTTTCCTTGTAAACCTCATTCTCACACACTCTCTCATCCATAATGGTATTTGTTGCTCATAAAATACAAGTACAACTCCTCCTTCTATATTATTTTTTGAAGTCAAATATAGGGTTTATAATGCAAAGTAACTCAGTGATTAACATGCTAGACTACTGAACACTGGGTCATGAGATCAAATCTTACTGTTGATGATACAGACTATTTTCTCTGTCAATTAAAAAATATAAAATGAATATTTGAAAATGTCTGTCGTTATGTCCCAGCTATAAATAAACATCATTCAAACAGATTGAATATCCAAAATTTCAAACAGTCATTCTTCAGTTTTTCATATTCATCATCAATATGTTGAAGTCTCTTGTGTGAGAAATTGTTGCCTCAATGTTACCAGATACACTAAAATAAAGAGACAGTATAAGATATAAGACAATTCAATGTCAACACAAAGAACATTAGAGAAGAGACTTGACCAGAAATATTGAAAAACAGAGAGAAAATATATAGTATGGACATATAGATTGTATAAATATAAATACTATGTACATTAAGTATGGACATATAGATTGTCTATTAGAAAAGGAAGTACTTTTTTTATATTAGTTAAGTCATTTTCTATAATGAAGAAATATATTTTTTAATAGTCCATATTTTAACTGTTAGAAAGGTTTCCTTTATTTATTACAACTTATGTGCAGTGGCGTAACCATGTTGTAAAGTTATGGGGAGCGAGCACATAAATAAAAGGTGCCATGACGCATACCAAATAATTTCAACTCATTATATGTTTTTATTTGTGTTTTAAATCAAAACACAAGGAAGATACTATTAGGAATTACATAATTGTTATGTTGTACTTAAAATCAAAACACAATAAAAAAAAGTTTTACGGAAAACCCATAAATCTCAAAACATAATAAAAACCTGTGTGTTATTTTAGTTTTAAATGTAAAATTTTTATAAATACAGTAATGTGAAAAATGTATGAAGGAACTACAACAGTCTCTTTCATCTAGGCTTCATTCTAGCAAAGTTATTTAGAACTTTATTATAATCCACATCAGTAGCCAACTTTCTTTCAATAGAGAGCAAAGCTAACCCAGACAATCTATCCTCGCCCATTGTACAACAAAGGTAGGACTTTGTTTTTCAGCCGACTAAGGGATCGTTCTGCAACTGTGCTAGTTATTGGTACGGTCAGAAAAATGTGGTACAATGTGGACAGGTTAGGGTAAATGTATAGTGATATTTGCTATTGTATTTTCTGTTATGCTAAATTTCATTTTGTTAACATGTTTCATTACACACACATATATATATACAGTCATGTTGCCTAGCAACAAATGGCAGATAGGTTCAAAAACTATAACACAAGGTATTAAATTTCCTGTCTAGAACATTTTTGGTGCCTATTTTAAGAATGTTAAGTTTGATTGGTTGAATTGGATATTCTAAAAACTTGTCTCTGGAGCCTACCACTGTCTATAAAAATAGCTGTTTGAGCTAAGTCAAGGCAGAGGAATTCTTTTTGTTAGACGAATCTTTGCTTGTATTCCCCTCACTCTTTCTGCAGAGATGTGTCGCACTCAAGATATGAAATCATTGTCATCACAACCCTCTACAGTCATACTAATCAGTCGTTGTTATGACTAAGTACCTTACTCTTACATGAAAGCCACTGTTATTACGATCCTAACAGTATATTTCAAACGTGAATTGACCTCAAAAAGGTATTACCAGCTCACTGACCGAGATTTCCATCTAAACCTCACTACTTTAAAAATGCATACACTTTTCCTTTTGAACTTTCAGGTTATTATGAACCTCTCATTTTCTTGAATGGACACTTTCAACTAATTTCCAACTTTTCCACATTTTTAGTATTGAAATATACTGTATGTAATGTGGTTTATTTCTTATAAAATTTGTTGGCGAAATAAAGGCCTAATTTAATCGAACAACGCCTCCCATTCATTGTTTCATGTAACTGTCATCTGACTGCTATTTCTAGCACACATCTTTGTATTTCAACTTTATACTGAACGTTTTATTGACAACAGCTTGCCCTCTTTTTGCTGCAAATGTCTTGGCGGTCATGATTTAAGTACATTGTTGATACTCATTTTCTCGACACTTGAATATGTCTTACTGCAAGTGCTCATTATTTCTTTGTATATGTCTTTGAATGGATGTCAATGACGTCTGAGTACGTCTCTGCTAAAAATTACAACTTTTTTCACATATGCGTTGTGAAAATTCTTTGGATCTAGAGCAGTAAATTAGGAAACCACATTTATAAAATGCTCAAATCTTTTACCTGTGCTATTTATAATAGAATCTAAGGACAATAAGTAGGATTCAACAATGAATTTCTTTCGGGCAACCTCTGCAATTTCATCATGGAATCTTATTTGTTTACGTTCTTTGTGCTGCTTGAGTATCACAGCACAGAGACAGCATTGGTGCGTGTCCATAATGATATTTTAATGGCAATGGACAATCAAGAGATATGTCTACTTGTGTTGCTGGATCTGTCAGTGGCATTTGACACTGTTGACCATGAAATTCTATTCAACAGGTTGGAGAAACGCTTTGGAGTAACAGGTGTCGTACTCAAATGGCTAAAGTCCTATTTATTGAACAGGCAGCAGAAGGTTACATTCAATGGAGAACAGTCTGAAAACCAGTCTATTGACTGTGGTGCGCTGCAAGGATCAGTTCTTGGAACAATTCTTTTCACCATGTATACTGCTCTCATTGGTGACATTATTCAGAAGCATGATCTTTTATACCATCTTTATGATGATGACACACAATTGTACTTATCATTTAGGCCGAAGCAAGATGACGCACAGGAGGCAGTTGATAAAACTACTGCCTCTATATCTGAAATTCGTGAGTGGATGGCTAACAACAACCTTAAGCTGAATGATGAAAAGACAGAAGTTCTGCTTATAAGCAGGAAGCCAGAGAGAATGAAAATATATATGCCATCTCTACGCATTGGTAACTGTGATGCGTATGTCACCAATGAAGCCAGGAACATAGGAGTAATTTTCGACAAAGACATGAAAATGGACACGCATATCACTATGGTATGTCAGTCGGCATATATGCATCTGAGGAACATAGGTATGATTAGGAAATATCTAAGTCAGAAGGCGACAGAAGCATTAGTGCATGCCTTTGTATCATCACGGCTGGACAATGGTAATTTGTTACTCTATGGCCTACCTGGACATCAGATCAGAAGACTGCAACTGATTCAAAATACTGCAGCTAGGATAATTGTGAGGAGAAAAAAATATGACCATATCTCCGAGCATATTAGAGCTCTACACTGGCTTCCTGTAAAAGCCCGAATAACATTTAAAATCCTACTGCTGACATTCAAAGCTCTACATGGGCTTACTCCTCATGGTACCAAGTACAAGACTGAAGAGCTGTGGTGATCGGGCTTTCTGTACGAACTGCACCATCTGTGGCGGCTTTCAGATCAAATCTGAAGACTTATCTTTTCAGGAAATACCAGCAGTTCACTGCCATCAAAATCTTAGGGTTATATGTATAAATAAACGAACGATTAGGGCGCCTATGAACATTCTTTCGTTTTGATGGATTTATGGCTCTATATTATTATATGGGGGAAAAAATCTTTGAAACGTCATCTTCAGAATGGTAACCGTCAGAAAAATTATACAAAAAATAAAAATGAAGGAAACTAAATTGTATACCAGTTTAGAAAAAACACCAAGTTTTTAATAAAATAAGGTTAGTTAAGTTTATTTCTAATTTTATTTGGTAAAATCCAAGAATATCTGGCATGACAATAGTAGCAAAAATGTGACTTCGCGGATGTAGACTGGCAAGGTTTCTCGTTGTGCCAGTATTTGTGTACACTTACCGCTTCGAAGTCATGTGTACACAACGAAGATAAGCCCCTGTCGCAAGGATTTAGTCTTTAACTCTTAACATCCTGTAGGACACGGTTCCACATACCACCACTTCCTCAATTATTGAGCTATATATACAGTGAAAGTGAAATACTTTTGTTTGAAAACACTTCGAGCACCTGTGTTTCTTACCTGTAACTTTCATAATAAATAAGCTGCAATGAACTCATTTTAAAGCATTTTTTGCTCAATTATTACAGGATGTTAAGAGTTAATAAATTTTCTATCCCGAATATAGATTACTTTTATGAGCACTTTAATGAGGACAATGAATAACCAACTAAAAAAAAAACCCCATCACCAGCATAAACGAAGTTTCATTTACATATACAATTCCATTAATCTGTGATAAGATTGAAAAATAACTTTATTTTTCCGCTGAGAATAACAAATGGTTATTTTCGTTCATTGGCTCTACTCCATTACTAGTATCACGTGTATCAGTCTACAGCGAATAAGGCACATATTAAAGTAAATTTCATCACAAATTTTGTAAATGAGTTACAGATATATGACAAAAAATGTTGGAAAGTAATTAATTACTTTAAGAGAAAAAAAAGTACCAAATAAAAATACAGTACATGATATACATGTGCTTAAAATAGAGAATTTTTTAAAAAGAATATTAAAAACGTACCTGATCGGCCATGATTGTAATTTAGAAAGGATGTGAAATTGTCACTACACGCATGCGTACATAGAAAAGACATCCGGTTGAGTGGAACGCCCTCAACTGTGAATACTTGAAAGTAATCATTCTAAGGGGAAGATACTCGTGAAAATATTCCGTTCCTGGATAAAAATGTCTTTGATAGAAAAAGCTCTTACTGTTCTCATCAGTTCAAGGCAAATGAAAAACCTTCCGTTGCGGGTAAATTTTTATTTTATTTGTTCAATGTCGAAAATTTAATGAGTTTCTTTAAATTTTCCAGTTTAAAATCATAATAACTTATTGTTAATTTATTAAAAGTAATTATTAAAGAAAAAACTGCATATCCTTGTTATTGAAACTGATTTTTTCCTCTCCAAACTACAACAATATTAAACTTTTTTAAACTCTAGTGTGCAGCGTATCATCTCCCAGCCAGCCGAGTATGTGTTTTCTTTCAAATCCCATCTCGCACTTCTAATCGTCATTAACTCTTCCCTTATATCAGTAAACATTCATCCTAATTTATTGAAATAAAAAATAAACTAATAATACATCACTTCTAAATTCCTTAAGAAATGTATGTACATACATCATATAAAATCATTTGTCCTACATGTGCCTATATAAGAAATAATAACAAACTGAAACTGGTATTCTGAAATTACAAATGAGAAATATTTGCTGGCTGTTACAAAAGGGGAATTATAATGTCTGTAGTCGCCTTGGTTACCATCCCGTCTATGTTTAAGGACTACATTATCTTGGATGTATATGTCTCCTTCCCTTTTTAAAGATGGTAGGGTTTGATTTGAGGGAAATGTTGCTTTTATTTCTAACATGCCGAGCGACCACGAATATTTTAGAATGTTTTTGCAATGTAAAGTTGCGGACCTTAAGCAAGTGTCTCTTCCCAGCTGTAGTTAATTCATTTCATTCCTATCGCTAATACACTTCAAACACTGATGAATACGACTTCCTCGTCATCTACTAATGTAAAGACTGATAACCTTAAACAAAATTAATATATTTTAAAAAGCTAACTGCAAGCTTTTTATATTTGACTTTGAAGTCAAAGTCGATGAAAGTGACCGATAACCCAAGGTACTGAAGTCTTCTCCAAAGTTGTCTCCCTTATGTCCATCTTTAATAAGAATCTTAATACAATACACAGATTCTCTTTTCCATTCTGTTTTCGGACATCACTTTCACTTTTGGCAACAGCAGTTAGTTTCATTTCGGCCGGCGAATAATTTTTGTTTTTAATTTCCTGTGTAAAGGAGTTCGCTTCGCAACCACGTGGTTTCAGGTTCAGTCCCACTGCGTGCCACCTTGGGCAAGTGTCTTCTACTATAGCCTCGGGCCGACCAATGCCATGTGAGTGAATTTGGTAGACGGAAACTGTAGAAGCCCGT
>JAOPJM010045771.1:0-14948 GCA_027124095.1 Muusoctopus leioderma
CTTGACGCTCAGGGAAAAAAGGAAGAGTGGGTTATGACGTTTCGGACATAGTCCTTCTACGGATAGACGGAAAAGAGTGGGGAGGAGAAGACGGAGAAAAAAAATAAAAACGGAGACAAAAAGAAAATCGAAGAGAACAAAAAAAAAAAACGGGTTGTTTACATGATGGTTGGGTGGAAAGAGAGAGAGAGAGAACCGGAGAACCAGAAGTTGGCTAAAGCTGGCCGTAAAAGACAGGAGAGTAGGGTAGTGGGGTGAAATCAGTACTTGTGTGTGTGTGTGTATGTGTGTGCATATGCATGTGTAAAAAAAAGTCAAGTGCATGTATGTACGTGTGTGTGTGTTGTATGTATGTGTGTGTGTGTTGTATGTATGTGTGTGTGTTTGTTGTATGTGTGTGTTATTGTTTCTTTTTTTTGTGTGTATGTGTATGTGGAAGTGTGTGTTTATGTGGATGTAGAGATGTGTGCGTGTATATGTTGTATGTGTGTGCGTGTATATGTTGTGTGTGTGTGTGAGTGAAAGAAGTGTTAGGGTTTGTGTGTGTGTGTGTGTGTGTGCATGTTAGTGGGGTTTGTGTGTGTGTGTGAGTGTGTGTGTGTATGTACGTATGTGTGTGTGTGTGTGTTGTATGTATGTGTGTGTGTGTGAGTCAGGTGTTGTTTGTGTGTCTACGTGTGTGTGTTAGAGGAGGAGCGGTGGTGAATTAAGGCCGAACGGTGTAGAGGTATTAGGGGTAAAAATAAGACGTTGCTCCTGCTGAACCCTGCAGTAGGTGGAACCGGTGTGCAAGGCCAGACCGAACAAGGAAACATGGTGGGATGTGTGGTCCGCGGAGCTGAAATGGCACGTGACGGATGTTGGGGGCTCCGATTCGGATGTCGCGGAGATGCTCCATGAATCGGTCAGCCAAGCAACGCCCGGTTTGTCCGATGTACAGGGCGTTGCAGAGAGAGCATCTGAGGCAGTATACAACGCCGGTGGAGGTGCAGGAGTCGGAGATGTGGAAGGTGTGGTGGTTGGGTCTGGCGAGGGAGGTGGTATTGGTGAGGAACGGGCAGGTGTGGCAACGGATATATTATATATATATATATATATATATATATCAACAGATAAACAGAAACCAAACATATAAAATGTTGTATACAAACTTTAAATTAATTGGACAGCTATGGCAATAGTTTACAAAGATGATGTGTAGCAGAGAATCTACTCAGAATAGCAATTAAGAATAATTTTGTAGCCAAAATGTCAATCAAAGTCAACTACTTGGATGTATTTAAACTAAACTGCTTCTACCATACTTATTGACTAGTTTCTATTATATTTCTTAAATAGGAGGGAAAACATTACAGAAAACTAATTTCTTTCAAATAAATACACATCTAATAATTTCATACAGAGAAAATCAAACACTTCTGGTATAATTAAGATGTTGTTCACTAACATATATACAAGCAATCAGAAAAGAAAGTTTTATTTGTTAATATAGCAGGCAAATTTCCCTCAAATAACACTCTTGTTGTAAAAAAGGAAGGACACATTAGATAATGTGGTCCTAGACATACTATATCTGGAGGAAAAAAAAAAGAAAGAGGAAAAGGTCATTGCTAAATTACCTTTGATCATAGGCCTGCTTGATCAGGGCTGACTTAGGTTAAACAACAACCAAAAATTCTTCAACCTTAGGTGCTATAATCTGTATATCCATAGACAAAAAAAGATTTGTGCTACAGGGTGCACCAGGTATTTGTGAACACAACTTTAGCGAGCTATAATGGAAGAGGACCTAATGTAATGTTACATGGCATGCATCCAGTTTTAACTGGATGCATGCCATGATAGCATCAACATGGCAGATTCCAATCTGAAAAAAGAAAAGAAAAGACATGCTGTGCTCATAGCCACCAACCACAGTAACTGGGAGATCACCCGTTTCTTGAACATGGCCAGGTCCTTCATGTTCAAGGTGAGGAAAGAACTGGAGGCCACTGGTGGGGATGTGTCATCCATAGCCAAGAGAAAGAAACATTCTCAGTGGTCAGACGTTGTCAGGACAGCCAAGTTTATCCAGCACATCATCAACAACAAGCCCAACAAGAGACATCACTGAATAGCTCAAGTTGGCGGAATCCACTATCAGACGTATTATGCAAAAGGACATCCGTGCAAATCCTACGTGATGAGGAGTTCATATCCAGCAAGACCTGGGGAAACCATGTGATCTGGTTGAAGTGCTTGCTAAACAAGCTCAAGTACCCTGAGAAAACCATCATGCTCTGGTTCTTCCCCAATGAGAAAAACTTTGACGAAGACCAGAAGCTAAATAGGAGGAATGACGGGTGGCTCTGTGCAGACCTCACAGAGGTACCCATGGTGATGCACACCAAGTTCCCATTGTCCTTGATGTTCCTGGGGGTCATAAGCAACGAGGGCCATGTTATGCCACCTCACTTCTTCCCACAGGATCTCAGGATCAATGCCACTGCCTACACTGAGATGCTGGACACAGTGGTCAAGCCCTTGATCAAGAGGGTAACCCAAGGAAGGCCATACATACTCCAGCAGGATTCTGCTCCCTCCCACTTGGTCATCACAACCCAGGAGTAACTGGCTGAGAAATGTTATGATCATGTGACCCCCAGCATGTGGCCTCCTACCTCTCCTGATTTGAAACCCCTGGACTACTACATCTGAGGCTTATTGAGAGGGAGACCAAATGGTGGCCCAACAATACCAAGGACTCGTTAAAGACTGCCATCAGGGACGTGATGGGCAACATGAATGAGAACCACCTGATCCTGGCATACAACCGCTTCCATGACTGCATTGAGGCTGAGGGTGGTTTTATTGAATAACCTCTTTCTTTAATATATCTAGTTAAACATGTGTACCATTTTTCTGAAAATATATTGTTTTTTTTTCTATTTAATAACTGTTTTTCCTCACATTTTATTTTGTTCTCAATTAACTGGCACTCCCTGTATATTCACTGGGCATCATATGTTAACTAAGTCTCCCCATCACAAAAAATATACTTGCAGTATCATGCAACTTTCACATATGTGCATAACCTCCACAAAAACATCCTGTAAAATATAATCAGTAACCTGGTGTCAGTCAGCAGCATCAAAACAGAGACGCATCTCAAGAACACAAGACCCTTAATGCCACACCGCCACACTACTCCTGATCAATATACAGCTAAAACCACCACAACCCATTCTCAACCTAAGTTTGCAATAATCTTTTTGGTGATTATATATGTTTTCACATAGCTAAGAATGCATTATAAAAAACTTGGTTTCCTAGTCTAGACCAGAAAATACTTCAGCTTTGGACAGCAGCTACCCTTTAATCGACACATATTTTTCACTGGAGTACTCTTCACACATGTCTAGTATGGTGCTAACCCCATATACATACACCAAATAATTGTAGCCTTCACTCAACAACACTCTTCCAAACCTTGTTACACAGTCAAGATATACAGCTTGTTTCTTTTTAGTGCTATTAGAACCCCTGTTCTTTTGAACTTGCACACTCTATAGTAATTACACATAAACCCACTCAATTACCCAGTCACTTCTTCCGTTACCCAACTGTATCTAATCTGCAAGATTTCATGCAAAGCATTTTACACAAGCCTTCTTCCTCAAATCTATAACCCTCTCCATAGTTGCTGGACTTACAAGAAAGGCAGCTAAATCTCCTTTAAATGAGACCCTACCATTTTAGATAAGGAAAAGACACACTGAATAATTTAGTCCTACAAACCTAAAAAGACAGGATGGTCATGAATTGAATGGTTTTGATCATAGGTCTGCTCAATCAGAGTTGACCTGCAGCTATACAACAACTTCACTACCCATCCATGCATACCTTCCAATCACCAACAGTTCAAACTGATCATTAACCACATTATCCCACACCTGTTATATCCCATTAGACTTGGAAATAGGGATAAGAAAACTCACAGTGAATGTTCATCATCCTGAGACTAGCTAATAATTTTTTTTAAATATGTTAGCTATGAATGTAACTTGAAGTGGTATAGGATGACTATTAACAAACAAAAGAGAAGATATTAAGTATAACAGAAGACACACAGACAATACTTTCCTTTTAATAATTTCTTTAGTTATATTTTGGGAGGAAAACAAATACAAAAAATTTCTTTAGTGTAAAGATGGAAAGAATGATAATAATTGATGAAATACAAAAGTAATTTTCTTTTTTTTTTTTATATGAAAACAATAACTTCAATTCCACATAGAGGAACAAAGCAGTTAACCAAAGCAGTTAACCATTTAAGTAGAAAGTCTTCCCTCTACATACAAACTCACACACACACACACACACACACACACATACTTCACAGAGAACTACAAAACAAGAAGAAGAAGAAAAAAATAGAAGAAAGGAAATACTGTTAGGTTCTTGTTACATTTCCTTGAAACTTCCTTCTGAAAGCAGTCTATACTTATTTTTGTTGGCCTACCCACCAATAACACAACATTGGAACAAAGAAATACAGCACTGACCTCTGGTCAAGTCAACTCTGTAGATAAACACACATCATTATTTCATATTCAGACAAAATAGAAAAACAAGGAGTCGTAAAAGCTAAATGTGGTCATAACAAACATAACAACTAAAACAAACAATATTTTTTTCAAAAGATATCCGCCAAAATGCAAAACAGTAAGAAATTATATATCAATGCAATAAGAAGCATTGTTGAGAGAGTCAATGGCAGTTGGAATATATCCAAATAAATGTCAGATAAATGTTTCAGTCTATATACTAATGGTAAACTCTGTAAACAATATTGTAATAAATAAATAAATAAATAAATATGGCAAGAGGGACCAAGAATGTCTATGAGGATGAGGTGGGGTATAGATGAAGATGCCAGTGCCTTGTGTAATATTAATCTCAATAGATAAACAAAACTGGTTTAACTCTTTCATAATCAAATTTCTAACAATAACACACTGCCTATGGATTTGAATTAATTTTTAAAATATTCAAGAAATTGAAGGGGGTTTAATAAAATAAACTTTTTTATTTACTTGTATTTTAAATTAGTTATGAATTAACTGCTAAGATTTTAATGTAAAAATTTAAACATTTTGTTACCATATTTCCAATGAAATACACTACCTATGACTTTCAATTAATTTTGAAAATAATCAAGAAATTGGAGGGATTTAGTAAAATAACTAACTTTCTTGCCATTAAGTTTGTGTTTGGAACAACTTTACAAAAAGTTCTTACATAAAATTATAATGGAAGGTTTATATTTAAATATGAAAACTTCAAAATAAATGGTTTTTTATCATAGAACCATGGGCGGTTTCAGGTGGTTTGGTATCAAAAGGGTTAATAGACATTATAAGTACCATTATAAGCTCACAATCTCTAATATCTCATTAAACTGGTGTTTGGAACACAACCGAACAAAAAAGGTTTCACATAAACTTATGATAGAATTTTTGCGTGAAAACAGTAGTTACTGGAATAGTTTCACATTTTGGTCTAGATTTAAATTTAAATATGAACACATAAATAAAGTACCAGTCTAGGGTGGTGGGCTGGCAGAATCGTTAGAGTATCGGACGAGCTGCCTCGCAGTATTTATTCCAGCTCTTTACATTCTGAGTTCAAATCCCGCTGTGGCCTACTTGGGTGGTAGACTTAATCTGTCGCCCGGTTTAACACCACCACCTGGCCCTTGGGTGCCTTTAGCAGAGTCCACACTGTTGCAAGCATTCGAGCCAGGCTCTAGTCTGAGGATACCTTCCTTCCTGCCTCCCACCTGTCTCAAAGGCCCTGAAAAAGGTGATAGGCACTGCCTTCACTCCTGACTAAGTGATAAGAAAAAAATTATCCAGAGTGTTCTTCCATTTTTTAAGATGGTAGAGTGTGATACGAGGGCGATTTAGCTGCTATTTTCAGCAGGTCTAGTGATCTTGTAGAAACCTTTGATGCTGTATGGTAGTGAGACACAGACATTAACTGTGGAACATCTGCATAGGATGGAGAGAATTGGGTTGAGAATCAACTGTCTACTGTGCAATGTCAAACTGCATGAAAAACGGAGAGTGCGAGTGTGAGCTGAAAGAGTGGCTTGGTAACCATTATGTATTATTGGAGAAAGCAACTGCATTGTTATGGACCTATGATGTTAGTGGACTATGTATGCTAGGTAAAACAAAAAAAAAGTCATGTCCTGACAGTGGTAGGTACTCATTGCAATAAATGAAAATAAATGAAAGACATGGAAAGAAGAGGTGAATTTGGATCACAAAAATGTTGGACCTCACAGACAAAATGACACATGCCAGCATAGGAAAACAGATGTTAAAATGATGAATATTAATGGTGTTAGATATACTGATGTATTTATATAAAAATAGTGTAATGATGAAAATAATAAAAAAAAAGGCATGACTTCCTGTGTGAGTGGTGAGGAAGTGGGGGTTTTTGATAGCAAAGATAATGTATAAACAAGGTCAGATATGAATAATTAAAAGAAACAGTAATGTCTTTATAGCAACAGGATTTGGTTAGGTGGATTAACCCTTCCAAGGCTGTATTTTTTATGAGCAGACAGACTATCATCATCATCATCGTTTTACGTCCGTTTTTCATGTGCTTCAATAAATTTCTAATATGATCAAGATTTTGGTGAAGTTTAGTAAAATATCTGTAACTTTATATATTGCTTGTTGTTGTTGTTTAGCCCCAGGTCAACCCTGATCGAGCAGACATGATAAAAAGCATTCCAGTCATGGCCATCATGTGCAGGGGACCCAGAACCACATTAGCAACTTGTTTTTTTTTTTGTTTTTGTTTTTTTACTAGTTAATCAGTGCCCATCACCCTTTTTCAGGGCCTCCGAGACTGGTGGGAGGGAGGGACCTGATACAAATGCTTGCAACAGAGTGGACTCCGCTAAAAACACCTAAGGGCCAGGTGGTGGTGTTAAACCAGGTGACGGATTAAGTCTACCACCCAAGTAGGCCACAGTGGGATTCGAGCTCAGAATGGAAAGAGCCAGAAGAAATACCACACGGCATCCCATCCGATTTTCTGATGATTCCACCAGTCCCCTACCCTAGACTAGTACTTTATTTATCTACCCACGAAAGGAGAAAGGCAAAGTTGACCTTGGTGAGAAAGGCAATGTTGACCTCACCACGTTATGTATGTATGCATGTGTACATCTTTGTACGTCAGCAAAGGATGTAAAAATCAGTGAGAAAAACTAAATAAATTGGTGCTTTTCGAATGAAGTCCCATGTGATATTTGTTCTGCACTGAGTTACAGACACTCCCTTGTCACTCTCGTCATCAGAAAATACAGTGAGCCAGTGATATAATATATATATATATATATATATATATATACATTGCTGGTAATGAACTAAAAGAGGGAGTACTCAATACTGGAGGGGTAGAATGTAAATACTTTAATAAATTTAGAGTCAGATTGCCAGTACTGTTCGTTTCATGTTAGCAGTGCATGGCTTATGCATACGGGCTAACAATTTTTCAACAGGTCTTAATGTTGACACTAAATAATGGTAAAAATTTATTGAAGTATATATATATACATATCATCATCATCATTGTACGTCCATGTTTCCATGCTAGCATGGGTTGGACGGAGATTTCTTAAGGCAGTAATTTACGGTCAGATGCCCCTCCTGTCACCAACCATACTGATTAAATATGGAAATCCTACCACTGAACTACCGAGCAGCCAGGCATTTGTTATTTGGAGACATAAACAAACTCACTGGCCGATCGATAAATGTTCAGCGGTGACAAGCACAACACACACACACACATATATACATATATGTATACATACGACAGGCTTCTTACAGTCTCTGTCTACCAATTCCACTCACAAGGCATTGGTCGGCCCAAGGCTATAGTAGAAGACATTTGCCCAAGGTACTACGCAGTGGGACTGAACCCGAAACCACGTGGTTGTGAAGTGAACTTCTTAACCAAGCAGCCATACCTGGGCCTATGGTAGCCATGCCTGCACCTATATGTCTTCTCTTTTTTTTTTTTGTCATAAAGAAATAACTGGTCTCTAAGTCAAAAAGTATGTTTCTTTCACCAAAATTTAGGCAACAACTTTGCAGTATCACATAATAGACTTAAGAAAAGTTTGGCAAATGTTTTACTGTCTCACTAATTCTCAGAAATAGAATTAAAATAACTCATGATAATGAGTTATTAAGTACCTTTCTCCTTTGCCCAAGAACTCCAACTTTTTAATGTTATTATAGGTGCAGGCATGGCATAGGTACAGGCATGGCTGTATGGTTAAGAAGTTTAATTTGTAACCACATGGTTCGGGGATCTATCCCACTGTGTGGCACCTTGGAGAAGTATCTTCTACTGTAGCCTCAAGCCAACAAATGCCTTGTGAGTGAAATTGGTAGATAGAAACTGAAATAGAAGCCTATCATATATGTATATATGTGTGTGTGTGTGTGTGTGTGCGTGCGTGTGTGTGCATGTCCTTGTCATATGTGTACTTGACACTTTTTATCACTGAATCACTTGGTGACGTTTGTTTACATCTCTATAAAATAAAATGTCCGGCCTTTTGGTAGTTCAATGGTATAATTCCTAAACTTAAAATCAGTATGGTTAGTGAGAGGAAGGGCATCCAACCATAAAATTCTGCCTCAAAAAATCTCTGTCCAACGTGGAAACACAGACGTAAAGTGGATGATGATGATACTTAAACATTTGATAAAATAACTAAAATTATTGGTACAAATAGGAATCAATAAT
Source organism: Muusoctopus leioderma (assembly GCA_027124095.1). Taxonomy (NCBI): domain Eukaryota; kingdom Metazoa; phylum Mollusca; class Cephalopoda; order Octopoda; family Octopodidae; genus Muusoctopus; species Muusoctopus leioderma. Next base: position 8,827 of record JAOPJM010045771.1, read on the forward strand.
CAAAACTTAGAAGTTGTGTGTTCTTAAGCAACACAAACACATCTGTTTCCCTTTTGACAGACTTCATAACAGATGTTTACCATTTCTGAATAGTTGACTTCCACAACAATGCAATGCTTTATGTTTTCTATTTTCTGTAGTAGATGATTATATAGGGTCCATTGAGTTTGAATTTAACAGCATTTTGATTTAAATGTTATACTAACATATATAGTGTGTGTGTGTGTGTGTGTGTGTGTGCGTGCGTGCGTGTGTGTGTGTGTGCGTGCGTGCGTGTGTGTGTGCGTGCGTGCGTGATCTTAAGGCAGCAAATTGGCTGAATCATTAGAGCATCAGATAGAATGCTTTGTGGTATTTGTTCTGGCTCTCTGTGCTCTGAGTTCAAATCCCACTGAGGTTAACTTTACCTTTCATCCTTTCGGGGTTGATAAATAAAGTACCAGTCCAGTACTTGGGTTGATTCTTCTCTCTTTCTCTTTCTCTCTGGATTGTACCAGTAATTCAAAGTCCAGCCTTGTCATATTGTGTCCTGCTGATTTGACCTGAGAATTGCATTAAGGGTACACGTGTCTGCGGAATACTCAGCCACTTACACATTAAATTCATGAGTAGGAATTCAGTTGGTCAAACAACTGAATGCTCATCATCGAGATCGACAGAGAATCCACCATGTATGGTCTTGGAAGTTTTCATCATTATTTTACATAAGAATAAAAATTGGCCACAGCAAAGGAACAAGCTCTTTTGTTAGAATTTAGATAACGCTTCAGATTTGTGTTTGAATGAAGGCATGTATGGGGCAATGAAATCTACCTATGTTAACACAAGCCAACATGGCGGCGAATTGGAAACATAGGTGGCGAATTGGCAACATAGGTGGCAATTCGCAGAATCGTTAGCGTGCCACACATAATGCCTTGCAGTATTCGTTCTGGCTCACTGCGCTCTGAGTTCAAATCCTGCTGAGATCAACTTTGCCTTTCATCCTTCCTGGGTTGATAAAACAAAGTACCAGTCATGTACTGGGGGTGTTGGCCCTTGTGCCTATGTTAGAAACATTTATTTCTTTACAGGGGGTGGTGGATTGGCTGAATCCTTAGATGTCGGTCAACATGCCTTATGGTATTTAGTTATGGCTCTTTACGTTCTGTGCTCAAATCCCTCCGAGGTCAACTTTGCCTTTCATCCTTCCAGGGTTGATAAAAAAAAAAAATACCAGTCAAGTACTGGGGTCGATTTAATCAACTTACCCCTCCCCACAAATTTCTGACCTTGTGGCTATGTTAGAAACGATTATTGGTAAGAGTAATGGTAAGGGCGGTGGATTGGCAGAAATCATTAGAGCGTCAGACAAAATGCCTTATGGTATTTAGTTACGGCCCTTTATTCTGCTGAGGTCAACTTTGCCTTTCATCCTTCTGGGATCGATAAAATAAAGTACCAGTGCTGGGGTCAATTTAATCGACTTACCCCCTCCCCTCCAAAATTTCTGACCTCGTGCCTATGTTAGGAACAATTATTTCTTTACAGTAATTGTTGTAGTGCATCTGAGCACTGTATACAATAAACCCATTATTATTACAGAATTATATTGGGACAAAAACATGCAACAGAGAGAGAGAGAGAGAGAGAGAGAGAGGTGTGGGGGGGGGGAAGACCCTTAAGTGTTTCTGGCCTTCAAAGACTTGGTTTTGAATTTAAAATTTTAAAAACATAAACATAAACATTACACACACACACCACCCTCTCCCTAATATAGTGTTCCTTTCTTCTTTTGATTCTTCCTTTTTTTTTTAATGCTTTTTTTTTTTTTTTTGCTGTGCTGCTGTTCATTCATCATCATCATCATCATCATCATCATCATCATCATCATCATCATCATCATCATCATCATCATCATCGCTTTTTACGTCCGTTTTTCCATGCTAGCATGAGTTGGACGGAGATTTTCTTGAGGCCGCATTTTTACGGTCGGATGCTCTTCCTGTCACCAACCATACTGATTCACTATGGGAATCACAATACTGAATCACTGAACAGATATATATATATATATATATATACGATGGGCTTTCACTCGGTTTCCGCCTACCAATTTCACTCACAAGTCATTGGTCAGCCCGAGACTATAGTAGAAGACACTTGCCTAAGGTGCAACAAATTGGCAACAAATTGGCAAAGTCATTAGAGCATTGGATAGAATACTTTGCAGTATTCACTGCGCTCAACTTTGCCTTTCATCCTTTCAGGTAGATAAATAAAGTACCGGTTTGGGGCAGTGGATGGGTGGAATCATCAGAGGATCGGACGGGATGCCTTGTGGTCTTTGTTCTGGATCTTTGCATTGTGAGTTCAAATCCTGCCTTGCCCTACTTGGATGGTAGACTTAATCGGTTGCAGAGTCTACTTTGTTGCAAGCATTTGGGCGAGGTCTTTGATCTGAGGACATATTCTTCCCTCCCTCCCACAAGTCAGTGACTCTGAAAAAGGTGAAGGGCCCTGCCTTCCCTCCTGACTAACCGATGAAAAAAAAAGTGGGATAGAATCTGGAACCCTGTGGTTACAATACAAACTTCTTAACCACACACAACCATGGCTGCACCTATATATATATATATATATATATATATATATATATATAAGAGGAAGTTTGTTCATTTCATTATTTGTTCACTATACAAAACCAAACAGTTGAACTTAATAATGAAATTATTCAAATTCTAATTAATGTTTTGACAGAAGTATTTCATTTGATGTCCACATTCAGATAATGAAAGTATTACATTATGGCCTTCCGTACTGACGGTTGGCAGCTGCAATTCCGCAGGATCGGTATTATCCAATTGTGCCTTGACAATGATTACACTAAGCAACAGAAAATTGTTTCACTTGATTTTTTTGTTTCTTGTATATTTCCAGCTTGCTGAACACGATGGTAAAATTCTTTTCATAATAGCATCAATATTTTGTCAGTTATATCAAGAATTATTTTCTATCATGTGTAACATTCTCTGTGTTGAAATTACACTCGTTTCAAACTTCTGTTTCTATGTAGAACTTTCCAGAATAAAAAATGGTAGACTTTACTAACGCTGATTCATTGAAATATTCATACAGACATAACAATGAGATACTATTAATAGAACGTTAAACAATAGACTGCACAAGGAAATATGCTTACGTATTTATAAAATATTTGATGATAATGTATCTGTTGTTGTTCTGAAACATTCTATTGTAAATAATATATAAGAGCAGTGTTTTACAAGTATTCAAGTAAGTTGTATTTTGAAAACTGTAAAAGTTGTATAAGAAGAAAATTAAAAAGAAAAATCACGAAGTTTTTCAAAATTCTGCTCGTGTCACATTTGTTTCCCTTGACTACATTGCATTAATTTTTGTGTTTGAGTGTTACAGATAGTATAATGATGGCTTCTAGACACTGCAAGATATCAGCTGACTGCTTTTGTTATGTGATCATTACATTGGCCCAAAACAAGTCAAATATGTTATTTCGCAGAGTATCAAATATTATATCGCATATGAAAAGTACTTCGGCACTCCCATTGGAGACCAGGACAAGCCATGGGCTCCCCATCTAATCTGTGGTAGTTGCAAATCTACACTAGAGGGATGGATACATGGCAGCAGGAAATGCATGCCGTTTGCTATTCCGAGAATCTGGCGAGAACCGACAGACCATTTAAACGACTGCTATTTCTGTATGGTGGACATATTTCTGTATGGTGGACATCCCATCTTCGATTGCACCAGTGCCACATGACGAACAACTGCCGATTCCAGCTCGTCCAACTTTTGAATCAACAGATGAAGTTGCCATCGAAATGTCGGATCATGATGAAGATTGGGAAGAAGAGGAAGCTGCATGCTCATGTGAAGAACCCCACTTCCCAAACCAGCAAGAGCTTGATGACCTCGTAGGAGACTTGAATCTCACCAAATCTGGTGCAGAGCTGCTGGCGTCTAGATTGAAAGAATGGAACCTACTGGATGCAAATGTGACAATTTCGAAGTCCCGAACACGGCATGCAGCTTTTGCCATTTCTATTCATTGTCTGACTCGCTGTGCGTCTGTGCTGATGTAAGAGGTCTGTTTGAAGCGATTGGTTTTAGACACCAGCCCGATCAATGGCATCTGTTCACTGACAGCTCTACAAGAAGTCTGAAAGCAGTGCTGCTTCACAATGGCAACCAGTATCCACATATCTCTGTTGGTTACTCCAAGAAGATTACAAAAATATAAAAGTCTTGCTCGAAAAGATCAAATATGAGAAGACTACAAGTGGGATGTATGTGGTGATTTCAAGATGTTGGGATTCTTGCTCGGATTGCAGAGTGGATATACTAAGAACCCTTGCTTTTTGTGCTTGTGGGATAGCAGAGATAGAGAAAAACATGATGTGAAATAAGAATGGCAAAACAGATCAGCCCTGCAGCCAGGCACCCAAAATGTAATGCACAATGTTCTTGTATCCGTGGAGAAAATCCTTCTACCCCCGTTCCACATAAAACTTGGCCTGATAAAACAATTCATCACAGCCTTAGATTGCAATGGTGAAACCTATGCCAAAGTTACTGGTTGGTAAGAGACATGGGTAATGAGTGAACTTCTAGGAGATGTAATTCTGAGGGAAAATACAAGCTAAAGTGTTTAGTACTGAGATGTGAGAGCTGAGGTAGAGTAGGAGTACTGTGAACAATATTCTGATTGGAGTATAATACAAAAACAAAACAGTTGGGGTTAATTGTCTGGAGACTTCAAACTTTAGCAATAATTCATCTCAGAAATTTAGCTCTGAAAGAACTATAAGCTGTTATAGGTCAGTTTGTGGTAGTTCCGGAGGTTATTTTTGAGCTACTTGGTAAGTAATAAGGATTTCTTTATTAGTAGTTGTTTGTTAACATAGGCACAAGGCTAGACAAACATTTTGGAGGAATGAAACAGTCAAATGCTAGTACTTGAATGGTACTTTATTTTATTGATCCCGGAAGGATGAAAGGCAAAGTTGACCTTGGCGGGATTTGAACTCAGAACGTAAAGAGCTGGAACAAATACCTGAAAGCATTTTGTTCGATGCTCTAACGATTCTACCAATCCACTGCCCAATTTCTTTATTAATAATAATGATTTTTACATAATGCTACAAATTTAAAGAGTCCAAGGTACAATTGATCAAATCAATACCAGTATATCACTGGCACTTATTTTATCAACCCTTAAATGATGAAAGGCAAAGTCAAGCAGGGCCACATTTGAACTTAGAATGTAAAAAAAGAAAGATGTTGCTATATATTACAAGGCATTTGGTCCGGTACTCTACTGCTTCCACCACCACTCCGTCACCCCTGACCCAGTAAATATTATTGGTAACAAATGCAACAGAAATAAAGCTGTAATTATATGAATTACATAGGTAATAACTAGTGTAATAAGCAATTGTTATTGGTTTCTTAATTTTACCAGCTGATAAAACCAAGCTTTATGATTAACAGTCCTGATCTTCTGGCAGCTTGACCAACAGCAATACGGAAAAATAAGATAATGATTAAATGATCCATATTCTCCAGCCTGAACTATTTTGCCAAATGGCAATGGATATGTGATAATTTGAGAAGTAGTATTTTTCAAAAATGTTCTTTGTTCTTTTTTACAAATGCCCTAAATTAATTGAAATACTATACTATCACCATTAGTTTCATATTAATAATGCTAATAATTATTGGTTTATTGCTTTGATCTTTATTAACAGTTGCATGTTGTATACCATTCAGTGTCCCATGCTCTAAATATCAACTTCAATAAAAACATGGCATAATGTAATTCTTTGATGGGAAACGATTTTTGTTGTGTTTTTTTGTTTGTTTTTGTTTACAATAGAACATTTAGTTTGCTAAATATTATCGTTTTGTAAATGTAATGAATGGATAGCCTTGGCCTGAAGGATATTTTAGCTGTCTATTTCCAGACTAATTTTCATCAATATATATAAATGTGTGTGTGTGGTGGTGGGGGGGGGGGTATAGATATCATCATCATCATCATCATCGTTTTACGTCCGTTTTCCATGCTGGCATGGGTTGGACGGGTGATTTCGGCCCGC
>JAOPJM010045868.1:0-14942 GCA_027124095.1 Muusoctopus leioderma
ATATGTATGTACGTTACCGACGATTATATATTATCATGCAGTATTCATTTAAGTGTTCTCAGTGTTTATATAAGTATGTACGTTCACGAGAGTGTTAACAGAATAGCTTACGATCACTTACGGCGAAAACGAACGCATGCGCAGTAATGGGTAAATATACGCTTGGGACGCGAAACTGCATGATAACCCCAATATTTATAGTTTTTACAAAAAACAGGTGTTAACAGGTTCAAACTCGTAATCGTTCAGAACTTTCTATACAACCTGATATATCCAATGTGTCCTTCTTTCTTAAGATAGTAGGGAGATTTGGTTGCTGTTTCTAGCAAGTCTAGTAGCCATATGAGGCTATCTAGTTGGCTCGAATACTTAGCTGTAAAATACCGGAGAGTCGCCGGTCACCAATTCGAAGTCCATTCCCAAATACAACTACTTTATTTTAGTCACTCGAATTACTTTTGGAAAATGTATAAAAGTTAAAGTCTTTCATTTGTACTCTATTATAAATAAAACCGTCACATCGACACACACAACAAATTTCGACAAGTAATTCTGGATGTAAAAGGCCTTAGAAATACGGAATGTAGAGTAACATTTTCCTGTCTAACAGAATGGATGATGGGAAATGTTATAAATTATTCTTTAAAAACATATTTAATTGATGTATTTCAGTTTTTATAAAGTTAAAAATAACGTCGAATTTAAATAGCTATTTCAAAACATATCTGCTAATTAAATTTGATAACTAAATAACTTCACATCCGGTCCACTTCTAGTGACTACTACCCGCATTTTTGCGTGTAGTAAAACTTCGTGGTAAGTTTTACTTGTCTATTATACTAAATTACCTGTTCACGTCTATCATTATTTGTGTATGGTAACTTCATGTAAATTTCTAGTTATTTAAATTAATGATGATATGATTTTCGTTACGTCTTTATAAAAAACTAAAATTCACGTGTCGAATGCATCCACGCTGCATAGCAAATGGCTGCCAATTGTGTGAAACGGAGGTGGCTTGCTTATTTATGTGTCATGAGTTTTCTTCTTGTTTTACCTACAGACATTTATTGAAAGATTTTGCCTATTATAAATAATTCGGATACATTTATTGAAATAAGGTTTCTATTGATTTAGTTCTTACTTGTAAGTTTAGCCTGTTGATGGTATATATTTTTTAATCTTTTTGCCGCTATCCTAAGTAATTTGGGGTACCATTATCAATTAAAATTTCTCTAATCCCGCCTTGAAAGTTTTGGAATACGAAATAATCAAACCAGATGTTCCTAGATGAAGGCCTTCATTATCTCATTTATTATACTAATAATTTTGTCTTTATTACATTTTTGTCCTATATTCAAATTGGTCATCGATTTGCCATATGGAAGTTCTAAACTATTTAAATAGCAATTTATTTTTAGTTGTAGAATAAAAAAAACCCAATCCAGACATTTAATACAGTCGATTTTCTTTACTACATCATTCCACCTATAACCACAGTTCGTTAGTCGCACTTGGATCAGACAGCTGTTTTATCCCTGCATTTATTCTGACAAATAGTCGGGCACCGATTACAAATTGTACCAGTACAACAGCATTATGTGCGACAAATTAGAGATAACTATATATAACCATTATAGAAGCCCTTTTATACAAATAAATTTATAGCTTATTAATAGTTTATATATTGTTAGTTGTCAATTATGTTAATTTATTTGGGAGTATCAAGACTTCTAATGAAATCACTTGTCTGTGTTTGTTCGATAGATTTGGAAAGTTAGATTACAAGGAGAAGCAGATGTTTGATTTTAGTTTGTATATCTCCATTTAAAACTATCGATTGATATATATGAAGTCTAGGAGCTGCTGAGGTACCGCTTTAGGGTTTTTTTGAGGGTTACTGATGGTATCCATCTATTTCTCCAGTAATCCTATGGAAGTTATCGCGGGGTGCAGCGACGGGACTTTGCCTTCTGTTGATACTTATTTAAAGCTAGATAGATCGAACCAAATTTGCCAAAATCGAAATATGAACGATGGTCTTTGACCAGCATGCCAGCATTTTTGGGATTCCATTACTGCTATTTCTCCATTTAAAATACTCCAAACACCCATGCTTTCATGAATAATTGTTCATATGACAACTGGGCAAAGAAGGAACAAAGGCTTGCTGTTTGGAATTAAACTGTAACAATTGATTTGTAGCTGACAAACAGCTGGAATATTCTTTGGAGCTGTAGACAATTGTCTGAATTCAAACTAGGACCAGCCGTTTTCTCTTAACGTCAACTACTATACAGCGCTGGTATATATTTTAAGAAAAAAATTCGGAGCAAGATATTTACAGAGATGAAAATATTAGACTTGCTATTTATAAGAAGTAAATGGGATAATTAGCGAAATGGTTGGTTATCAAAATTACTGGCTCATGGAGTTCACAAAATGGAATAAGTTGTAAAGTTTCGGTTAGGGCATAGGAATTTATGGCGACGCAGACTATCACTAAGTTTTTTTGTTTACTGGCTCACGAGTCGTGAGTTCATATTCTACAGCAGGTATTTCGTTGACTTTTACCTCTATTCCTAGTAAGAGAAAAGGTACTTGTTGCTTAATACTCAACAAAAAACAGTATTGGCACACTTTCTAAATTTGTTTTCGATGGTATTCTAAAACGAAGGATCATACAATTTTGATAGGAGGAGAATGAAATCAGCTGGTTTGAAGTTAATTTGTTGAAATGATTTTTTCTGTCTTGGAGAAGAGGTTTTTTATGAGTTTAAAAATAGTTTGAAAGAGTTGATCAGAAGTTAGAGCAATTTTTTTTTAACAGTGTTACATGTTTTTATAGTATCTTAAGAATATTGAAGCCTTTTCAGTTAGTGAAGAATTTGGCCTGCAAAAGTATTCCTTTTGTTAGTTTCAGTTTTCTTAAAAATTGGATTTTTAATTCACCCATCTAGTTTCTTTGAGCATAGATTTTTCCATCTGCTGTTATCATTCCACATCTGCTAAATCTGGAGGGTTAGGGAAAAATATCCTGGCTTTGCATTGTTACAGTTGTGTTGTCTAATGTCATAAAATGTGAGTTGAAAGGAAAGTAAAAATTATTAAGGTTTGACTGATAGTCTAATTTTCGAATTAGAACATGTTAAGTAGACAGAAATTATAGAAATTTTCAAAAGAAATATTTTGAAAATGGTTAATGCTAGAAAAATAATGAAAGTGTTCCAAATTTATGAATTGGCTGCTTTGATTATTACTTTGGTTGCTGGCTAGTACAAATTATTTTCTGGATTTAAAAGTAGGTGCAAACCAGCTCCTTGTGATTCTTAAAAAGACAATAAAAATGGTTGAGGCAGTAGAAAGCCAAAGTGGATTGTTTACTGTTGACTGTGCCCATCATCTAAATGGCCATTTACTTAGTCAAATCAATTATTAGACTTAGAATGTGTTTCTAATTGCCCTCTCTGTCCCCAGAAGATTTCTCAATGTAGATTTTTTTCTGTTATGAATCTACATCTGTTTGTGGAGTGAATACTAATCATTTTCATCATTTGTTCTTATCACTGGGTTTATTTTTTAAAATCACTTTTGAAATTTTAGGCATTTGTGTAAATTATTTATAGCTATTTTAGGTATTTGTGTAAATTATTAAAAGCCGAGTTCTTTTACTACCACCAACCAATCAACAATGAACTGAAAATGCCATTTTTAGCTAGGTTAATAATTGAAGCAAATATTTTCCTAACTTGGGAAAAGTACAAACAAATTGACTCAATGCTTCTGTCATCATGATAACTCTAATCCCACCATACCACTACAACTTGCTCCAAAGTTGTTTTATGATATAAATTGCATATTGCAAACTTGTTTTCGATTACCTTTTACCTATTAAGAATCAGTTTGTCATTACATATTCATTTTTTGAGAAATGTATGGCAATAATCAAGTGGGAATTTCTGATATTGTGAGTGACAATGTATAGTTTAACCCTTTCATGACCATATTTTTAACGAAATATACTGCCTAAATTTCAATTAATTTTGAAAATAACCAAGAATTTAGAAGCATTTAACTTTTTCATTAATTGATATATTAATCTGGTATATGTTAACAAAAGGTTCTTACATAAAATTATTATGGAGGATTTTGATTTAAATAGAAACACTATGAAACAAGTGGCTTTGTATTATAGGAACCTGAGATTGTCTTAAGTAGGTTGGTATAAAAAGAGTGAAGGAAGGAAAGCATAAACCTCTTTGAAATGAAGCTACTATAATTGATAAGGAGCTTCATGAACAAATGAAGGCATTATCAAAACATCCCATAAGAAAAAGTGTTCACGTAAATCCATTTGTCAAATTTCAAAACAAAACCAGCTCATAATAGATGAAAATAGACGTACTGTATTTGATGGCTTCTAAGGTGCACCCCCCCCCCCAAAAAAAAAATGTCCCAGAAAATCAGCCTGTATCTTGGATTTGGTTTACTGGAAAGTGGTGGTTCAGATGTTGTAGTACCCCATAAAATGAACTTCAAACATCTCTCTTAATAAAACTACTTCCTAGATTTATTAGTATATTCTAAGGTAACAATGCATATCAATAGTACTTAGTTCATATAAAATAACACCAGTCAGGAGGAAAATTAAGTAACAACACTTGACCATACACGTAAACTAGCAGTCGGTTGTATACCAAACTTGACATCATGCGCCAGTCACACTCTCACTGCGTTTCATTAGTTTGAAGCCAGCAATATGACATAATATATAATACAATTGGCTAATAATAAATTTTATATAGTGATATTTAAACAGGCTTTAAATAACATATTTTGGATTTTACTGGTACTTATCTATAATTAGAATAGTTTTCAAGCAAAAATTCTGTAATACATCTATGTAAGAACCTGTTAAGTTGTGTGTGAAATCCCCACTTTAATATATCGATGAATAAAAAAAGTTACAGTTGTTTTATAAAATCAGTCTAAATTTATTTTAGAATTTAATTGAAAAACATAGTGGGTGCATTTTAGTTAGAAGTATAGTAACGAAAGGGTTAAGATTTTATCAGGATTTCATAAGGATTAAATTTCGAAATGACCTGTTAGGGTGGAGGGCTACGGATGTTAGACAAATTCAGGTTAATCTTTTTCAAGAAAGGTCCTGCCAAAATTAAGGTACCCCTTATAAGCTGTGAAATACAGTAAGTTAGCACTCGTAAAAGAAACTCTTACCTGAAGATGAAATGTGATTTGACTGATTCAAATTTAGTCATTTGTGAAACAAGAATGAAAAGGAAAATCTGGAAGCTCTTCATTTCATTTCTTTTGATTTTTCAAAAATTTAGTTTAAATTCCTTTCATAAATCCAATTTGAAAGAAGAGAATTTCATGTTACTAAGTATTATTATTTAGTTTTTATTGAGTTATGGTGTATTGTAATCCTTCTCTAAGGATTAAGATAATAACCATTAGAACATAAAAAATTAATTAAAAATTGAATTTTAAACTAATATAAATTGATTTAGACTAGATTTATTATGTCATATATTTTTCTTCCTCCATTTAGAAATTTCATCAATTTCTGAAATTTGGTATATTTCACCATATGGGCATTTGATTCTTTTCTTAGTTTGTCATATCTGAAATGTACTTATTGTATATACTTCAAAAATTGAAATAGTAGATGGAAATGTTGCAGAGGCTTCATCTACTCAACATTCCTTTGATTAATAATCAAAATGCAAATTTTAAATTCTGAATGTGTTAATAGAAATTTTGAGAAAGAAAATTGTTGATATAGCATCTTAGCTTAGCTGATTCTTTCATTTATTCATGTGAGAAAACAATCCGTCGGCCACCAAACTACTCAACAGTTTCCAATTAGTTTAGCATGTCATCACTAAGTCATTTTTTTCTATTTTCTTACCTGCTGTTTACCTACCTGATAAGTTAGGCAGGGTGATGGTCAGCACCATTACTTCCCCACCTCAAAAGTATAACAGCGATAAAATTGTAACCTTTCAGCTGAGGACTATTTTTTCATTTTATTTTTTTTACTGAGATATACGAGTGAGACAGGGTCCCCAGACCCACCTTGGAGAGTGGTGACTCCAAATATGAACAAACTCGGTCAGAAATCACCCGTCCAACTTATGCCAGCATGGAAAACAGATGTAAAACCATGATGATGTTTTACATTCCTGTTTCAATGTTAGCATGAATCTCTCTTTGCGTGTTACGGTCATCCCTGCCAAGCTTCCCTATCTTCCCTGACAAGCTTCCCCATTTTTCACTATCGGCTGCATCCCCCCTTGCCAACCCCCTGGCCTTCATTTCCTCCATCTTTAGCCATGTCCTTCTTGGTCTTCCCCTTCCTCTACTTCCTTCCACATTCATTTCCATCACTCCTCTCACCCAATCACTTTCATCCTTCCTCAACACATCACTCAACCATCTCATTCTATGCACACAATATATATTTGGAAGAGTAAAATATTTGTCCAGTAAACTAACAATGGCACTGCTGTGAACTCTTGTGTTAACAGTTTTCATTTGTCATCAAAGTTTCAGGCCCACAAGTGAAATTCCCTTGGTTCAGTCCATTCTGTTTGGCCATAGCCTGCTACAAAATTTGAGACCTTGTTCTTCTTTGCCAGAACAGCCTGGTATTATTTCAGAACTGTCGGCATAGCTTCATCACCTATTAATGGCGAATATGGAAAAATTGAGGGAACCCTTAGAAAGTCAGCCTGACGTGTTAATGGCAAACATTATCTGTGATGGCGTCTTGTTTTATTGTTTCATATCTGATATTTCTAAGTTAATGTTAAAAACAAATATGTTGTCCGATCCACTTGGTTTAACCCTTTTGATACCAACCCACCTAAAACCACGCCTGGTTCTATGATTAAAAAAAGCATTTGTTTTAAAGTGTTTATATTTAAATTTAAACCTTTCACTATAATGTTATGTAAGAACTTTTTATTAAGTTATGTTCAAAACACCAACTTAACTATTTGATACCAACCCACCTGAAACTGCCCCTGGTTGTATGATAAAAAAGCATTTGTTTTAAAGTATTCATATTTAAATTTAAACCTTCCATTATAATTTAGCAAGAAAGTTAGTTATTTTACTAAATCCGTCTAAATTCTTGATTATTTTAAAAATTAATTGAAAATCATAGGCAGTGTATTTCATTAAAAGTTTGGTAACGAAAGAGTTAAGTAATAACAATATACAGTATTATTTGATAGGCATACATTGGACTCTGGACCGATATATGACCTATCTTCTATAAATAATTTAGCTGTAACCAGAAGCTCTTTTCTACCTTTGTTACATTGCTAACTATGTTCTGTACTTTAAAGAATCTGATCAATCTTAGATGTTATCCAAATTACACACATCTTATATTCAGATGTTGTTCTATCAGGTCTGCTCAGGATGTTATTCCATCTTTTCTTTTATTTATTTATCTAATAATGCAGGAAATCATCATTTTGTTGAAAATGAAGAAAAGATGTTATTAATTCTATCTGACTAGTGAAAGCCATCTCATCTTACATAACTGGCTTCTGTCCCTCCCACATCTATGGCTAACATAACACTAACTCTGGAAAACCCTAACCATAAAAAATAAGACCAAGACAATTAATGTCCAGGGTAAGTTTGAAATTACACAACAGGTGACATATTTAAAGGAGTTGTGTTGTTATTTAGTAGTTCTTGATTTCGTTTTACAATAGTGTTTGGCTAGCAACCACAAGATAACAAAATATCTCTCCAGATTACACATGCACACACATTCTTGAGCAGCTGTCAGCCAACAGGCAGGCAGGATTTCTATCTGACAATCACTGATCTTTAAGCTTACAGTACTTCGTTTTTGTATTTGTTTTGCAAGATTCTTGATGTGAAATTGAGTGTTGAAACAGATATTATTGTATTTTGGGAGGGTCATACTCCCAAGCCCTGGGAGACAAACACTAAGCATGCAATAAATGCTGAGAAAGAGGAGGTGCTAGAGGGGTAGATAGCCATTGATAAGGCCACAAACTGTGACGAAAGGACTTCGACAGACTAATCGATTAATCAATTGATTAATTATCTAATTGTTGGTAATAAAACTGAAGTGAAACATAACCAGTGCGTGTGTTATTATTGGTAGTATAACCCTCCCAAAATACAATAAGTACTGATCTTTAACTTTCTCCTCTCATGACAAGATCTGTGGTTCAACTATGGATTTTACAATTGTGATTTTACACCATTTTCTGTGAGTTTATGTGAGCAAGAATGATTTATCGACGGCTGTTAGTTGTGCGTGGTGATGTTGCCATCGTCTAAGAGAGTACATAACGTTATTCCATAGTATACATATAGGACTGAGACACAAGTCGGGTCAGTCCACTCTCTTCAAACAACACACCACTGAAACACAGATGACAACTAACAAGAGTTTATGTTAATGACATTAAATTCCAACAAATATTAACTACAAACCGTGTTTATAAATATTTAGTATTTAGATATAACAGAAAAGAAATAGTTGTATTAGCGGAGTTTCGGATGATGGGAGTAGCAAACAATGAGGAGAAGATAAGATTTGATACGAAGTAGAAAGAAAGTAAAATATAAATCGAAAGATGAGGGAAAATAACTGTATTTAATAATTGTGTTATGACTTATCAAGTGTTTCTCTAATATTGTTGAAACTTATTGCATTCTCGACATCCATATTTCATCAATGTGGTATTGTCTTTTGAGATTTATTTCAGATCTGGACAACATTTCGTTGACAAGAATATAACAACGTTAACCTCCAACACACCATTGAAAATATCGATAAGAAGAGTAAAATACATCTGTAACCTAACAAAACTAACATCAACTGTCTACATTAACAATATAACACAAAAATGATCTTACCACAGTACCTACCGATTTATCTTTTCTCTCTTCATTCAACACAATACATAGCGAAATAATCAGATTTTCGGATCAATACACGTCACTGCAGCTTCGTTGGGTGCGAGTTAGACATTTGTGATATTTAATGCAACCTTTAAAACTATGTGTACGTGGAGTGGTAGACCACTCTTGTGTGTGGTGGCGCCTCTTGTGATCACTTCTAGGAAAATAAGAACCAAGAGTGACCTACCTTTGAAGATGCGTGGCCTAGTGGTTAGGCTGTTGGACTCACGATCGTAAGGTCTTGGGTACGAATCTCAGACCGGGCAGTGTGTTGTGTCCTTGAGCAAAACACTGTATTTTGCGTTGTTCCAGTCCACTCAACTGAAAATGAGTACCAGCTGTAGCTAGGGGTTAACCCTGCGACGAACTGGCGTCCTGTTCAGAGGAAAGTCTTCCACTCTTAGTTGCTTAACACCACGGAAACCGGAATAAGCTCCAGCCTAATTGGCCCATAGGCTCGAGAAACTACCTTTACTTTTAGGGAATTTCTTATATTGAGGGAACTGCTGGATTCTGAAGCAAGACACTTAACTATACATAATTAGAAAATAAAATGAGCTAAGGGAAATGACTGAAATGGGCTAATGGCAGGTATTTGGATAAATATATTAATGGGGGAGGTGTACCGAATGCTGTACTTAAAAAAATTCTTAATTAATTGAAATTTCTCTCTTAGTTGAAGAACGAAAACAAAAACCTAGCGGCAATTGTTAGCGACTCCAAAAGAAAAAAGGAGATGCAGTGGAGATAGGCATTAAACTGAGAAAGTCTTTAAAGTAATCAGAGAGTTTCAGTAAAGTCAGTTCAGTATAGGATTAGCTTGGATAAGGTCTAGTTTGGGTTTGTGCCAGACTGCACAATAACACTAGCCATATTTCTTGTGACAAGAAGAGTTCTTCGTTAAGAAGAAACCACTCTACTTTGTATTTTTTTGATCTTTGACAGGATTGCATGCTCTGTAATGTGATGGGCACTAAGCTAACCAGGTGCAGATGAATGATTTATGTAAGCCATTCAAAGCATATACAAGGGTGCTGTTAGTAAGGTTATGGTCGGTAGTGAGTTCAGAGAAGAATGTAGTTTACAGTTATACCCCTTGTGTATATTATCGTATATTTAGTACTTTAGGCTGTATCAAGAAACCATGCCTGGTTGTTCTTTGGATTTATATATGGATGATCTGGTTCTATAAGTAAAATTAAGGTTTTGTTGCGACAGTAAGGAAAGGGTGGAAGATCAGGGAGCTGTTACCTCTGTCAGCAATGAAAAATACATTTCTTCCTTCATCTCTGATAGAAAGCTCACACTAGACCACATCAGAGTACTGTTCACGTCTATGGGATGGTACTGCTGCTACAGACACAAATATTCTAGACCATATTCATCATGTTACAACCTTTCACTCACAGATGTAGTTTCCTCTCTCTGTCTCTTTTATAGCTACTACATCATCGTCTTACGTCCGTTATCCATACTGGCATGGGTTGGATGGGTAATTTGGGACCAAGTCGGTTCATATTTGGTGTCACCACTCTCCGAGACAGGTCTGGGGACCACGTCTCACTTGGCTTAGTTTCTACGCCTGGATGCCCTTCCTATCACCAACCACTTTGCAGAGTGTACTAGGTGCATTTTATCATGGCACCAACACTAGAGAGGTTGTCGTGTCCACAACATGACTAGAGTCCTCTCTACCCTATGCTGTCTCCATTCAGCTGCCAGCCACTTTACTGAGTGAACAGGGTGCATTTTATTTGGCACCAGCACTAGAGATAATACCTTGGTCTCCTGCTGTCCATGGAGTCCTCTATACTCAACGTAGTCTCTGCTCTTCCAGGGGAAGTGTAACCCGAGAGTGTAAACAGGTGGGTAATATACAGGAGAGCACAAGGGTGGTGGGACCATTGATTTGGAGGAAGATGAATGAGAGAGTGGAAGTAGCAGGTGAGAGTGCTAAATGTCCCCCAAGAGACACAGGAGGATAGGTGAGGGTACTAGATATCCTTAAGAGACATAGGAGGATAAGTGGGGGTGAAGGATGAGTAAGGACATATCCGTTGTAATCCACAGGATTGTGATGGAAGAACTAGAATGATAGGTCGGTGAGTTTCTGCAACTCTGAACTCACTAGCTACATATACCCTCCTCACAGACACATTCCCTCCTCCTTTTTCTCAGTTAACAGACCTCACACAACACCAATACTTTCACCCCAGAACTTCAAGTCTCTCGAATTCCCTTCCTACCCATGTTTTGTTCCAGGTATCAACCAACACATGTTCACAACAAACATGGAACACATCAATTTCACTCTGGCTAACTTATTTCTAAAATGTGAAATGCAGACTGTATGTGCAACAAATGTGATGCAGAAGGGAGATTAACTCTTAACATTTTGTAGAAAATGTTCCTGTAATGACTGACTCCTGTAATGATTGAGCAGAAAATTCTTAAAAATGGGTTTTTTGCTGCTTATTTGTTATGAAATTTACAGCTAAGAAACACAGGTTCTCGAAGTGTTTTCACACAAAAATTGTTCATTTTCACAATATATATATCGTTCAATGATTCATGTCAATTTGATGATGTGGTACCATGTGGAACTGTGTCCTACGGGATGTTAAGAGTTAAAGGCACGACCAGCTGATATCTGTAAAAGAGTTGACTGCACTGGTATAAGACGTGATGTGATTAGACTATGTACGGTACTGGATAAAAATGTACTGTTGCTGTAAGTAGAGAATACTCATGGCTGAGGAATGTATGGCAAAATGTGGTGAGTGAGATTTTAGATTTAAAACTACTTATTAAAAAGAACTGTACAATGTTTAAATGTTGTTATTCAAAATATCAGCAGAGTAGACAGTAATAAAAGAAAACTTAAGTTCAGATGAAAGAGACAGCAGAACTTCCAATATTTATTCTTCTATACAGAATTTATATATTTAAGATATGTATGAGAAATTACTTTAAAATTGAGTGTATATATATATATATATGTATGTATCTATGTATTAGGTTCATCAACTTGAGAAAAATGAATACACATTTTCAATAACAATTTGTACAAATAATAGGTATTTAACTCAATAGAAATGTACAGGTGCAAGTACAATGCATAAACATTATAGATACATATGTGTGAGTGTAAACTATAATATGGTGTGTGTCAGAGAAGAGATTATACAAATCTCACAAAACATAGAAAGATTAGGATTTGGAAATCATACAGTTCATTGTTAAAACAAACAAGGAATTGTGTGTAGGTGGTGGACACCGACTTAAGTCAGTCCCGGTATTTTATAGTGAGTGCTCAGAATTTAGATAATGAGGTGGTCTGGAAATTACATAATATTTATTAAAATATACAAAACTAGTGAAAAGGTTGTAAATTTGTCTGCGAAAGCCCAAGGCAGATGGGTACCATATAAAAAAATTCAGATGATATTTTTATAAAGAAGTTTCTTGTTAAATTTTGACCAGGAATTCAGATCTCAGTCAGTAGTTTGAATGACAATAATGTCTGAAAACAGATACATTCAAAGATAAGCAACAGCAGCAGTAGTAGTAGTAGTGGTAGTAATAGTAGTAGTCTGTGAGCCAGACCCCCCAAAATTGACCGGTCAGTACCATAAGATGGAGTAAGGCTCATTGTGATTTTTAGCAAGATTTTTAGCAGTTATACACTGCTATCACTTTGTTTTTAAATATGGGGACATATATCTTGCTAAAAATCACAATGAGCCTTCCTCCATCTTATGGTACCGACCAACCCCCCTTGGCTCATAGCCTAAAACAACACCTGTATTCAGTAGAGAATCAGGAGACAAAAATGAGAGAGTGGAGGCCTTATCAGTTATTATTTTAGTAGTTCAACACCCAATGTCTGGGTGAAAGCTTACATCAGACAACTGCAGCTACAACTAATGGATGGTATAATACATTTAAAAGAAGAAATTACAAGAATTAAACAAGATCGTTAACAAGTATTGATAATGAGTGAACGACATTTGACATGTCAGGGAACAGTTGTAGTAGTTTTACTTGTAGATTACAAAATATAATGTATAACCTTGAAATGAAGTTGTTAACAATGTCACAGGCAGAATTAACATGTTTGAAAAAAGAGATACTTCTGATCATCATCATCTTGCGTCTGCTTTTCCATGCTTGCATGGGTTGGACAGGTCCTCTACAACACAGCGTCTCGCCATCCTTTGTCATCTCCTTCCTGAGGTTTAGCATTCTGAGATCTGCTTCCACCACTTCTGCCCATGTCTTCCTCTTCCACTTGGGTTGGATCACCCATATCCATTACATGTCTGTACCAGTGCAATCTTCTCTCTTGCACACTCCATATAATACCTCTTATACCCAGTTATCTCAACTTATCTGTGCTCTGTCGTTCATGTACACCAACATTACACATCCAGCGGAGTATGCTCGCCTCATTTCTTTCCAGCCTTCACACATCCTCCACATTCAATGTACATGTTTCACTACCATTTCAATATCACACTTCATACATAAGCATCATACAATGTACCCTTCACTCGAAGAGAGAATCCCTTCGTTTCCACCCTATTCTTATTCTGAATGCTATACTTTCAGAGCACCCTCCACCACTGTTGATTAGGTCACCTAGGTAACAAAAGCTATTGACTATTTTTATGGGGACTTCTGAGCAATGGAAAGAGTTTATTTTATTGATACTCACTCTGACTGCTGTGCATCTGCCACATGCAAAATCATTTTTCTGTCAGCCTGCCTTTGATACCACTGCATCTCTTGTGCACCCAGATTTTATATTGGGTACACTGTATGGAGTTCATACCTACACCTTTCCTGCATATCAAGCATAGCCATTTCCCTGATGGTAACCAGGTCCTGTCTTCTTTCATACTAAAACTTTGCTAAGTTTACTCTGAGGCCTCATAATTCTAGGTTCTGTTTCCAAGTCTGAAATTTCTTCTCTAACTCTTCCACAGATTCAGTTATAGGTGCTAGGTCATCAGCATACAGGAGTTCCCGGCCTGTAGAACAATAATAAATAGGTGCGGGCTGAGAACCGAGCCCTGGTAGACACCTACTTGCACCCTAAATTCCTTACTGAATCCATTGCCAACTTTCGCTTTGCTCACAGCCTCTCTATACATAGCCTGTACAGCTCTCACAAGCCATTCATCAACACCGAGTTTTCTTAAGGACCACCAGACCATCGAGCATGGTACCCTGTCAAAGGCCTTCTCCAGATCAACCTCAGCATCGGTAAGGGCAAGTGTGCCGCTGTCATTCTGAACACACTTTTCCCCAATTACATCTTAATTAACTCTGATGCACTGCTTTGCAATCCGGAACACCTCACGCCTCTGATCTTCCCATCACAGAACATTGGCAAACTTCTTGCTTTCAGCTTCTGTCCATGCTATGTAAACCTGGCGTCTAGCTTCTCTTCTAGCTATCTGATATTCCTCTTTGCTGCCCCCTTTCGTCCAATGGTTCTATATAAAGTACTATTCCACCACCACATTACTTTCCATCTGGCTGGTACCTTGCTCCAGCCACAGATCTCATCCATGGCCCATACCATGTTGTCTCGTAGAAACACCCAGTTTTCCTCAATGTCATAAGTCTCTATCTCCTCCACCTTCTCAACATATGCGTCACATAGAAACTGTCTGAACCTATTTTTAGCTGATGGTTCTCTCAGTTTCCATACTTTCCTTCTCCAGATGGTCTTGTATAATTGAGTCTGTATAGCTTTTACTTTGAGGTCACTAACTACTAATCTATGTTAAGTGGTACATTCTTCACCAGGGAAAGATTTAGTATTCATAACCATCTGTCTATCCCATTTCCTGGTCAGAATGAAGTATATCTGGATTGCATGTTCACCTGATTGGTAGGTGATCAAGTGGCTGGTTGGTTTCTTGAAGTTAGTGTTGCAGATGGTTAGATCA
>JAOPJM010046500.1:0-14931 GCA_027124095.1 Muusoctopus leioderma
ATGAGAGAGTGATGCATGTCAACAATGAGTGATAGTAATGAGAAAGAGAGAGAGAGAGAGAGAGTGAGAGAGGTAAAACAAGAAAACAACAACAACCATAGACAACAGTATATTTTAAAAAGTTATTAGCGTTGACATATATGTATATATATATACATATGTGTGTGTGTTTGTGTGTGTGTGTGTGTGTGTGTGTGTGTGAACGTGTGTACATATTGGGAAGTGTATCATAAGGTCTGTGCAGACAAATATATTTGATAAATCAAAATCTAAACTGTCATTATATACATTATCACATTCATTGAAATGTCCCCCATTTTGAGGGAGTCGCAGTTATTTCGGCTACAAATGTATTTATATATTATTTCATTTTCTAGTCGAAACGCTACTAAATATTTAACTTATAGAATATTTTTTGAACGGAAGATCTATTAAAGAAATATATAACACATAAACAGAAAAATCTCCAAGTTATTATTTCAAATACATAAGGATACATTTTATGAATTAAAAAAAAGGAATACCCCGCAATAGAAAACGAAATGCGAAATTTGAGAAAATTATGTGCATTTATTTTTCAATTCTCTTTCATTTCAGACCAGTGGTTCTCAATCTTTTTAATGTCGTGATGCATTCGAGATCAAATAAAAAATGACTGGCACACATCGCATATGAAGTTAAAAACATTATATTCTGAATTTAAAAATTTAAAGAAAAAATAAAATTGAAATCTATTACCTATCACATTTTACTAATCATACTTGTCTAAAACATTAGGGATTTTTTCAATGTTGGGAAGTATTCGCGATAAACACATTATTATTGCCTCTTCAATGCATTAAATAGTTTCTCTTTTTTTGCATTTAATGTTGCTTAGTGAAGACAATCCTAAATCACAGAAATATGATGTTGAAAATTGAATCAAAAGAGACAAAGCTATTTCAGCTACTGAAGAATATTCGTCTCTTATGGAAAGCCAAACAGCTTGAAGAGATACCTCCTCATATTTAATTTTCTAGTCCACGATCACCAGATATAATAGCCAAGTATTCGTCTTCAGATAATTTCAAACCAACATCAATTTTTCATTTCTATCAAAGAGTTTCGAATCCAATAATATTGTTCAATGTTTTCTGATAGAAAATAAAAGCTACATTTCTCTTCTAGATTTGTCAAATGCTAAACTATGATAGGAGTAATTCCCTTTATATGAGATTTACATACCAAAAGAAAACGTTACCATTTGTTTCTTTTAATTCCCGATTTACTCTTTTTTTCTGAAATACTGTAAATTTATTTGTAGATTTGAGGATATTTTCATTTTTGCCTAGCATACTTCTGTACAGATTATTAAGGTGCTGAAATATGTTTGTCAGATATTCCAGGCTAGAAACCAAACATTCACACAGAAGATATTCACATTTTCCCGTTTGACAGCCATCTCACTTCGGCGTGTAAAAGTAAGCGATTGTGCGGCAAATCCATGTCAATATAAAATGTCCCATTTAATATAATTAAACGTTTCGACTACTTGTTCTAAATCTTGTTTGAATTCAGCTACCAATGTTTTTGCAATCAAGACCTCTGTTTAGAAGGCAGAAAGTTGTAATAACATCAGCATTTTGCCACTTTACAAGTGTTGTAAGCCATTTAATACAGCCTACCACTGAGGGAGCGCAAATGGTACACATACTAACACATGACCTCCATAACAATTCTCATATTTTAAGGTAGTTATTAAAAGTATAAAAAATGCCAGGCATTTCTTTGTAACAAAAGAATTGATTTAAAATTTGATCTTCATCAACAAAGTGAATGAATGACAATAGCTTCGCTCTGTTGGTAATGTTTTTTCACACATCAACTTGCAAAGGAAAATTTGAATGTTGAAGCCTATCACATCATATATTTAATTCTACGTCAGCAGATAATTCCAAAATGCCCCTAAGAACTGAATTATTTGACAGCGGAATTTTACTTGCTTCTTGTTCTGCTTGATTCCCTAGCATTATCTCAATAATCTTGCTGCATGCAGGCAAAATAATCGACTCCACCAAAGTATGCGACTTCAATTGTTTGTGCAACAGTTTCAGAAGGTATTTGAGCTTTCAGAAACTGTTACTCTACTCATATATATATATATACATGCATACATACATACCTACATACATACATACATACACACACACACACACACACACACACACGCACACATATACAGCTGCAATAACTATTAATATATAAACAATGCTTTAATTTATATATATATATATATATATATATATTACAGATAAATGAATATAGATATTTTCATCCTACAGAGCAACTAACACTAATTAAAACTAACTTGTTAAAAGAAGTTTCGATCCTACGATCATACCTTACACTGATAACAACACCAACAGTATTACCAAATATATAAGACGGCATTAGTATTCTGTTCACGTCACTTGGGCGCTTCATTTATATCAAGATTTATTCCGGTGCTATAAAAAACGGAAAAATCAAAAATCCTTCTATTGTTTATATAAATCAGTTAAATATTTTCTAGGATGAAATCCATCGAAATCTAAATTCCTTAACAGCTACACAGCTTCGACAACGGGCATTTTTATTTACCCCCAACATTTGCAATTATTGTTCCACTACTATAATGATAATCGATTTTCGAAACACATCTAAACTGAGCCAAAATATGCCATAGAAGAGTATCGTAAACATGTAAGCAAACCACCGATGTCCTCACCACCTTTACCACCAACAGTATTACTCAACACTCATATATATTTCCGTATAAAACCGATACGGTAGAGATGACTGTGGACTATATACAGCGTAAAACAATCTAAAATTGCAATTTGAGGAGAATTTGTCCAATTTCTCTAAACCAATCTGTCCCAAACTTATTTTGTCACAGAACCCTTATACAATGTTCCGAAAATCGCTGAACCCATGTCAATATTTTACGGACAACCCCTGCCACCCTAATTATAATAAGACATTAAAAGAAAGAAAAATTGATTTAGAGAGAGAATCTATTCATTGGACTCCAGTATCCTCTGAAAATTTAGTTTAATATTGAATAATTGAATTCGCATATCTGGTGCAACGTCTGGTCTGTTGAGATATTTAATTTTTGTGCTAACGTATTTTGAAAAACCGGATTCACACAAATATGATGTTGCAATCCGTTATAGAATTCAAATAGGCCATTTTGATAAATTCGGATAGTCGTCAAATATGTCGCACCAGAAAATTACTACAGCAACGCCTTCGAACTTAGGCTTTAACTGAGTACAAGAACTAATTTCAATTAAATTTTCACAATCCACTGGCTTTTTCTTTAACTTTCAATGGATTTTGTATCTAATAATTATCTTTGTTTTTCAAATCTGCAAAATACTCAAATTTTCTAAAATGCTGCAGAGATGATTTTTAATATTTCGGATTTCAACCTCTAAATCCAGTTGAGATTCTTGGAGGAAGTCAATTAGAATCGGAAAACAGTAAAAAGTATTTTGTGCCATAGCTGAGCCCCAATATTACGATTTACGTGATAACGATACCATTGTATCTTCATATTGAAAAATATTTACTTCTTTATTCTTTTTTTAGATAAAATATGATTCATTCGATTTTGCAAAAATATCGGCTAAAAATATCGGCTAAGTATGCAATAGCCATACCGTATATATTAATCTGTCAGATAATAGAAATGTATGGTCAATAAATTATAGTTCTTTCTGCAATTCAAATATTGTCACAAGAATATTACCTCGTGATAGCCATCTAACTCCTCTATGTAAAAGTAAATTGTTGTGAAGACTACCTATATCTCCACATAAAGCTTTATAAAAAACGCGATTGTAATGGCCGAGATTTAATAAAATTGATAATCAACACTGCTTCGTCTACAACCGATTTTAATGTAACTGAAATCTGTGAAGAATGCAGTAATTACTGTTACAGTTTTTTTGCAACATTCATTATTCGTGTTACAGCGCCAGCCACTAACCCTATCATTGCCTTTGCTCCATCGATGCATACTGCAATACATTTACTCAGCTTATATCGTGTGTTTTCATAAAATTATCAATGCAATTAAATATGCTATTTTCGGTGGTATGTATTTCCAAACTTTCGCATAAAAGGAAATCTTCAATTTTTTTCGTAAAGAAATATCGAAGAAAAAAGTGAAATTGCCGGTCCAACAACGTCTGTGTACTCATGTAGTTGTAATGTGTGTTACATACAGGTAATTGTGAAATAGGTTCCTCTTTAATGTCATCGGCAATATCGTCGATACGCCTTGTTGGAAAGAAATACAGCTTTAACGTTTTTAACAGAATCCTCTTCAAACTTGATACTTTTTATGCAAGGTTTAATAAGTGTCTAACCAGCGAGAGTAATGCGGTAACATGCTGTATATGACGCTTCTGTTACGGTTTCGTAATCCGTTTAACATTTTTGAAATATGAAATTTTTAGAATTATTACGGCTTTCAGGTTTTCTTTTAAATCAGAAATATTATTATTTTAATAAGTCGGATAATTTGTTTGCATGACTCTGTAATTTTGCTGGTGCTAAATAATTGTTTGCTAATATTTTGTTACAAAATAAACAAAGGGCATCTGGAATTTCTTCGTCATCAATATTAGTAAAGCCAAACAACAAATAATTAGTATAATATTTATGTTTTTTTCGCAGATATTTGCACAGAATTGGATGATGCATATTATTTTTATGTATTAATCAAACTTGAAGTTGATGATTGTACGGTTTGTGCAATCTCTGTGTCTTCTATAGATGCTATAGTTTCACTAATGTTTGCATTACTAGTAACTCCGGTGTTCTGTAACGACTCATATTTTGACCATCGATCCATTGTAGGGTAGAATTTCTAGTATTTTGAAATTCTTTTATAGAAGAAAAATTAATTAAAATGAATATGAAATGCTTTACACAAATTGCAATACGACAAACAAACCCAAAACAAAGCGATACTGGTACAGCGATTTTACAGAGTGGACGAACGAGGTCAGTGCCACGTTGAGGTGTCTGAATTTAACTGACGGCAACTTTTCATGTCACCTAGCTTGCTGCCTGTACCCCAATATTTCTGCCGATCCGCAGAACATCACACCCACCGAGGTGCATACATTCAACTGAAGGCGACATTTCACGTCGCCTAACTTATTATTTTGAAAATGGTATTCACCATTTTTTGTAAAAATAAAATTATATTAAATGTTATTAAAAGACATCTTATTTCGCGGAACCCACTTCTTTAAGCTATAGGTAGATAACAAACCATCCTTTTACGAAAGTAGGGAATAAATCAAAAATGTTCTCGATAAAAGGCTATTAGAGACATCGCTACAAGCTATATGGAAATATGAGATAAAAACTAACAATCAATATCTGTCTATATACGGTTACTACCACTGTTGCTTGCAGTGCACATAGTAATGAAATAACCCAATGTAAGCTATCAAGGGGAATAACAAAACTAGATGAACATATGAAAAGTAAGCACTGCAGAATCCTATGATGTAAGATGAATAAGGTGTAAAGGTGTAAGGTAAATAATTTCCCCACATACCAACTACATATGGAAACTCTGATAAAAATATACGGAGACTGTGCACCCTAAACTTCTGATGGGAAAACTCAGTTACTGTAAATTAATATTTAAACAATCCAGTATTATTCCCCAAATGTGCTTCTAACGGAAAGCTTGCATACCAGAGGATGAAAGAAAACAATATTCCCTAAAAAGTGTCCCTAATTAAAAAATAAATAAATAATTTTAGCCCAATATCTGAAATGAAAATAGAAATTTCAGTCACAATGGATCATGGCTAGATATATCCAAGAGGAAATATTCTTCCATTATCTTCAGTAACATCAGAAATATTCACTAAGTCTGTAGAGAAGTGGATATTTAGAAGGTATCAGGAAGGGACTTCATAGTTGGATATTTGTACAATATGGTGACGTTCTACAGAATGCAAAACACCAATATTATGTACAAGAACTAATGAATACCAAATTGACATAATGAATTGGCTTGCCACGGATAAATCTTGGAACCGAGAATGAAAACATCCAATTTACAGAAAACTATAGGTCTATTGCTTGTTTAAAAATTACACTGTCTTAATCAATTTCCCCAAGATCATTTGCGAGACAAATAAAGTGTTGACTGATGAGCAAGGAGATCGTAAACAAATGGAGTGTGAGAATGTGTCGAACAAATGTTAATTATTGTCTTAACAAAACAAAATATACAAACACCACATAAATATTGCGACAGTAGAACACTATTTCAGAGAGATTTTGTTTCTATTACCCACTCGTGGTTGCTGTAATCATTGCAATTGGCAGTTGCTGACATCGAATGTTCAGAAATACATGGTCAAGCCATCCTCTCACTGAAAGCACAATCATTGTCTTTGACGCTATTAATCTTGCAAATGGAATATTCGAAAAAAGCAGTCTGTCTGTAGTTGTATCTAGTTTAACAATAAATCAACTGTTATTCCTTTTACAAAAAACAGTGGTTATAGGCTATGCTCTATGACTGCAAGAATCACTAATGGTATTCACCATGTTGACGATCTAAAGATCTACGATAGAAATATTTACATTGTTGAGAAACAGCAAAGCTAGATTTAATAAAGATGTAATAATTGATATAAAAATGAGATTTGATCAAAGGAAAGGTTCATAGTTAAGAGTTGAACACAAGAAAACTGTTTTCTAAAAAATAAAACCTTTACATAAATGGTGTCTATGTTTATCTTATTCCACACACTAAATGTTACAGGTAATGAGGTATTGATGAAATATGTCCTCCAAACGTATCGTAAACAAAGACAGAGTGACCAAAGAGTATTAAACCAGAGTTTGAAAACTATCTAAGTAGAAGCCTTTCTCTTATAAGACAGTATCCCACAATACATTTTCAGTATCTATACTGGTAACAACGTTTGGGACATTTCACTCAACTATACAGGAAATCCAATCCATTGATATTAAAACTAGCAAGAATCTGATAAACTGGAAGCTTTCACAGGAATATTGATATCGACAAGCTCTATTTCACATCAAAACACGATAGGAGAATATTAAGATCACTCTACACTGTTATCGAATGTCGTCTGGTATAAATCAGAGAGTCTCTACCAAACAACAGCAGCAAAAACAAATATATCAACCACTTGCTTAAAAGTAAACTCCTCAAGAAGCACTCTATTCTCTGTTGATGTTCCACGCGACACCATATATATGTGTGTGTCTGTGTGCATGTCTGTGTGTATGCGCTTCTGTGTGCAACTATATGCAGATATATGTATATATATCTATCTATATATATATATATATATATATGTGTGTGTGTGTGTATTCGTGTTTGCATAAATATTTAGGACTACGCCATGCATATGGTGTGATACGAACATAGCATACGGAAGTCTTATTTCCTGAGATATAATTAATCAATAACGTATTTTAACAATATAAAAAACCCAATCCTTGTAGGGTAACACTTGATATAATTGACACTAGTATATTTCTGTTACCTATTCTAAATTTACTTTTGAGGTGGATACACATATATAGATTTGAAGAATTTTACTATGTGATTTTCAGGCTTTTTTCGAAGGTATTAGCAGAGTGAGGAACGGGTATAAGTGGTGTTAATCATCTTCAGTTGGTGTTCGAAACTGGGTCACGATTTCAGATTCCTTGAATCATATATTTTGCTCGGCGGTCTTCACCTCCTTCAGTTTTATATAAGCCTTTTCGTTTGAAAGAATCGCCAGATGCAGCTGTGCACATATTTTCATATCGAATAATCCTTGCAAGTACAAGTACTTTCGCTCTGATTAATATCTGAGCGATAGTTGTTTTCTCAAATCATTAGACACCAATTTTATATAGATATTTAAAATGTGATTTAATATCAGATTGTAGATTGAACCCTAGTAGTCACCGACATCACAACAATCATTCCTAGAAGAAGCTAGGAGACTCAATAAAGATAATTGTAGATATCGTAATTCTTTCATACAAGCATGTGTGGGGAAATATATCAAAGGCATTCACGTTCATTAAATACTTATGATTAACTTTAAAATAAATATTGGATTGTCTTTGGTCCGGCTAAACAGCCCAGAACTCCTGACGGATTCGTAGAGGGGCCATTGTGACCCACAGCGTATCTAGGGCAATCTTTAAACCTGATGGGGCCCATCTCTCACCAGGTCATAATACTTACTTTTGCCAGCTTAGCAAACTGGAACAACGGCGAGTAAAGTGCCTTGCTCAAGGACACAACGCGCCTCCCAGACCGGGAAATGAACCCACAACCTTACGAGCGTGAGTCCAGTAGCTTTACCATTAGGCCTTCTGCCTCCACACTCTAAGGCAGTTTGGCCAGTATTGTGTTTTTTTTTATTTACTAGGCCTATTTAGAAGAAGAAAAGGAAATAGGAGATATAATGTCTTTGTGGTTCTGAAGGTAATCAACCATGTTCAATTTAGAGTAATTTCTCACAGCGGGACAAAGCCACAGTTTGTAAGGATTCGATATAATTGACATAAATGTAACACTACAACTCATTTCATTGACCCTGGAACCATGTTTCTAGAAACACTTTCTGATCATGATATGTAGGAAATAACAATGAAATAGTACTTGGTGAACATATCCATCAGTGAAAATAAGCAATTAAAAAAAGACAAATATCAATAAAACAATAAAACTCACAAATACCTTCAATTTAATTTGCATTAATCTTACCTGTCATTCTTCTATTTAAATTTGATATCAAAAGAATCAGGGTAGTATTCATTTTACTTGTTAATTGTCCCTGTCTGCTTGAGCACCATTTTGATTACGAGCACCAGCTAGTTAAACAAACTTAACACAGAGCTATCACTAGAATCACTAAGCTAGTAACAGCTGTTGCTTGGCCAAACTTTTCACTTTCTCTCTGCCTATTTGCTATGGGATTTCCATGTTAAATGCACCAGTTATTGTTAATGCAACTGCTGTATAACAACTTGTGCAGAATTTATATCTTATTGAACTATTTGAGTAACATTAAAAATAAAATATGAAAAATAACAAATTTAACGGCAAATTTAGCGTAATCATAATTGAGCGAAAAATAAATACAGACCTCTATTTTCCCGATATCTTTGTAAAAATATATATAAAAATGAATATACATATATTCATTTTTATATATATTTTTACAAAGATATCGGGAAAATAGAGGTCTATAAACCTTTCGGAGTGGTGTACCATATGTGCATGAAACATACACGACCAATGGATCCAATCACGCATATTTAATCAAGCTTAACATAAATGAATCACTTTGTGTTATCACAAATTAATTTAAAACCTTATGACATATGACACATGACAGCGAACAAGTTTCTACCAAGTTGGATCGTCATAGAACATGGTAGAATACGACAGGCTGTCGTTTCGCTCTACTGTAATGGGCAGCTAGCAAGTGTATTACAATAGTTGCCCTAAATAATTGTCTATACCTTTCTTTATGTATGTGTTACACCACCTACAATGTGTCTACTATGTCTGAATTACAACTTAGGAAATAAGGCCCTGTTTGACCCAAAATACCACTGTATGATGGCTGCACACTAGTAGTGAATGCATCTGGAATATGAAGGAAATAACAGACCTAAGTCACTTTCACCAATTTTGCTATTTTAAAGCAAATCAATGTATGTATGTATGTATGTATGTATGTATGTATGTATGTATGTATGTATGTATGTATGTGTGTATGTGTGTATGTGTGTATGTGTGTATGTGTGTGTGTGTGTGTATAACGATTCTGCCAATCCATTTAACTGACCTCAATATGGTACTTTATTTTATTGACTACAGAACAATGAACGGAAAAGTTGACCTCGACAGGGTTTGAACTCAGAACGTAAGGGACCGTAACTAAATATCACAAGGCATTTTGTCTGACGCTCTACCGATTCTGTCAATCCATGACGATAAATTAGATAATTTTATTGAGTCAACCGGGGGAGCCTCTAAATCAAGAGAGGGGCACCCTTCGCTCGTGGGAGAAAGTTTGCTCTCATTCAAATTTGAAATCGCTAGCTGACGAAGTCTCTAAAACCTTCAAACAAAAACCTGAAACAAAAACCCATAAGAACAAAAACCTGAAACAAAAACCCATAAGAACAAAATAAAAACAAAAAAAAAACAACAAAAAACATGGCTTAAGCCTTAAGACCAAAACAATAATTTAATATAAGTTACATACTCTTTTTTTTTAAATAGTTATTTCAGTTATTTGACTGCGGCCATGCTGGGGCACCGCCTTGGTGGTCAATCAGATCGACCCCAGTACTTATTTTTAAGTCTGGTACTTATTCTACCGGTCTCTATTGCCGAATCGCTAAGTTACGGGAGGTAAACAGACAGACACACGGACACAAACACAAACACACATACACACACACACATACATACACACACACACACACACACACACACACACACACACACACACACACACTTATATATATACGACGGGCTTCTGCAGTTTCTGTCTACCAAATTCACTCACAAGGCATTGGTCGGCCTGAGGCTATAGTAGAAGACACTTGCCGAAGGTTCCACGCAGTGGGACTGAACCCTAAACCACGTGATTGCGAAGCGAACTCCTTAACCACACAGCCATATTTATAAATTTGTAAAATTAAAGATTCATTATTTCTCTCATTAGAGATGCGCCCCAATAAGTTCTTATGCACTTACAATTCGCCTCTCTTACTAAAAAGGTTCCCCATCATTGGTCTACGTGATCGCTAGACCTGCTTACAAATAGAAGCCAAATCTCCCTCCCATTACACTCCTCTGTCTTAAAAAGGGGAAGATATTGGACAATGTAGTCCTAGATACGAGAGAAGGACGTGGTGGTCATGGCCTGTCATTATAGGTTTGCTCAGGCAGGGCGAAACAACAAGTTGTTATCTATTTATTCCACATGATTAACGTTAAGATATCACAGTTAAGATATTGTTAAGATACCACAGTAAGATATCATTAAGATATCACAGTAATATATACTTAAGATATCACAGTAATATATACTTAAGATATCATTAAGATATCGCACTAAGATATCATTAAGATATCGCACTAAGATATCGTTAAGATATCACAGTAAGCTATACTTAAGATATTACTGTAACCTATCATTAAGATATGGCATTAATATATCGTTAAGGGTGATCTTCCGTTTTAAGCACATAAAAAATGTCCGACAACAAAGTGAAAGAAATTGATTGAAAGCAAATGATAATCGCTAATACTCGACTAGAGTTTACTTCGTGTCGTTCTCACAAACGTAATTTATTCGTGAAATCGTTTCACGAAAAAATTCTGGGTTTAAAAAAAAAAAAAAAATGATATTCGCAATTTTCAAATAAATTCTCTGTCTAAAACAATTTTTGTTTCATTTAATGTCTTGTTCAAATTAGGATGGCGGGGATTGTCTGTAAAATATAGGTATGGGTCCTGCGATTTTTGGAAAATTGTATAAAGGTTCCTTGACAAAATACGTTTGAGAATAGCTGCATTAGAGGCTACTATATTATGTAATCATTTTATTTCAGTTTACGGTTTTCAAAAAAGAAATTTACAAATAACCATTACACAATACTATCATCCTATGTAATCATTTTATTTCACTTTCAGAATTTTAACAACAACAAAATACAAATATATCATTCGGATTTTACAGATACAGATAAATCAGGGACATTTCACTTTTATCTTATTGCTGACTATTACTGATTATCATCTGCTTTCGATCACTTTTTTTTTTTCACTTTGTAGTCAGGTAAATCTCACTTTCATTTTATTTCCAAGTATTACCGATTACCATATGCTTTTAATCAATTACTTTCACTTTGTCGTCGGCCATTTTATGTGCTTATCCCTTTTGATACACAACCCGCCTGAAACCGCCCCAGGTTCTATGATAAAAACCATTTATTTTTAAAGTGTTCATATTTAAACGCAAACCTTCCATTATAATTTTATGTAAGAACGTTTTGTTAATTTATGTTCCAAACACCAACTAAATAACAAGGAAGTTAGTTGTTTTACTAAATGCCTCCAAATTCTTGATTATTTTCAACATTAATTGAAAATCATAGGCAGTGTATTTCATTAGAAATATGATAATGAAAGGTTAACGTAAGATCATCTCGTTGAGATACAATACTGAATATCGTTGCAGTCCATTCTGCAAGATCTTCAAAACAAAAAACAAAACAAAATCATTTAAAAGTAAAGGTGATTTGATCCTCCGACGGTATCGACGACGAGTGTTCCCGTTGTTTGATCAACGGAATTAGCAACTCATTGTGTTGTAGTGTAAAGTGGCCGTGTATTTCATTCACAGATACTTGTAGGCCTTAACGTAATCCCCAGGCTGAATGAGCGTGCGACAAGGTTGGCCCTTTGAATTACAAGTAGTACAGTCCATCTTGAATTATAGTGTAAGTGGCTGACTAGTCTACAGACACTTGATCTCTTAATGGACCCTTAATAGTCAGGCAGGGACTGTGTGATTGGAAAGGCTGGTCCATTGAATTACAGGTACAATCTCTCTCTCTCTCTCTCTTTCTCTCCCTCCCTCTCTCTCTCCCTGTGCTTGGTTGCACAGTGAAAGCACGTATTCAAAATAATTTTGCGGGATAGGGAACAATCGATTATAATGACAATAATTATTTCTATCAGATGCACAAGGCCTCAAATTGGCGGTGGTGGTGGTCGACTATATCGACCCATTACTTGACTGCTACTTTATTTTATCGACACCGAAAAGACGAAAGGCAAAGTTGAACTCAGAACGTAAAGGGCCGCAACTAAAAGTTGAACTCAGAACGTAAAGGGCCGCAACTAAATACTGTAAGGTATTTTCTCCTACGCTCTAACGATTCTGCTAAATAATTATTTCTAATATTGGCACAAGGCCAGACATTTTAGGGGAGGGAGTAAGTCGAATAAATCGACCCCAGTCCTTGACTGGTACATAGTTTATCGACCCCAGACGGATGAAAGGCAAAGTTGGCCTCGGCGTGGGTTTGAACTCAGAGCGTAGCGAGTCGGAGCGAATACTTAAAGGCATTGTGTCCGACGCGCTAACGATTCTGCCAATCCACCACCCTCAATGGTAATAATAATTGTTTCTAATTTAGGCACAAGGCCAACAATTACCCCAGTACTTGACTGGTACTTTATTTTATCGACCCCGGAAGGATGAAAGGCAAAGTTAAAAACAACAATCGCCGCCCATTTACCACCTTCTAAAATTTCAAATAATTAAGCATCTAATTGACTCAATTCGTTCAGCCTAAACAGCTGCTAACGAGATATACAGTTATTAGCAACACAACGGTTTGTTGCACCAACTGGATTGTGTATCGGTTTATCTGCAAAGAGAAGGAAAAATAGAACAGTTTCTCTTTGACAGACGTTTGATGACTTCATCTTTTCAGCCTAGCTGCAAATTATTTGCTGAAGGACTCCTTGTTACTCACAGATCGTTCATGGCGACATCAAGGAGCATAGATCATGATGTGCTGCTCTATACAGAGATGTTGTTGTTGTTATGGTTGTTATGGTTGTTTGTTGTTGTTATGGTTGTTGTTGTTGTTGTTGTTATGGTTGTTGTTGTTATGGTCGTTGTTGTTATGTTTGTTGTTGTTATGGTTGTGGTTGTTATGGTTGTGGTTGTTGTTGTTATGGTCGTTGTTGTTGTTATGGTCGTTGTTGTTGTTATGGTTGTTGTTATTGTTATGGTTGTGGTTGTTGTTGTTATGGTTGTTGTTGTTATGGTTGTTGTTGTTGTTACGGTTGTTGGTATGGTTGTTGTTGTTATGGTTGTTGTTCAAACGGGAGCTACGCGTAAGCACTTTTCACCGGGAAAAGCTACTATAATGATTTCTTACATAGGGCACAAGGTCAGAAATTATTTGGAGAGGAAGGGAACAGTCGATTATATCGAACCCCAGTATTTGACTGGTACTTTATTTTATCGACCCCGGAAGGATGAAAGGTAGGGTTGACCTCGACGGAATTTGAACTTTACGTTCTGAATTCAAATCCTGCCGAAGTCAACTCTGCCTTTCATCGTTCCGAGGTCGATAGAATAAAGTACCAGTCAAATACTGAGGCAGATTTAATCAACTAACCCCTCCCCCAAAATGTTCAGCCTTGTGCCTATGGTAGAAACTATCATTCTTGAAAATCGCACCACCGCCCTCCTTTAGACGGACAGGGCAGGTACACTAACCAATTTTCCGGTACCTTTGATCCCAGACATGTGCCGCATTTTTTTTATCCTTTTCGCCGGACTAACGGAGGTCACGTAATAGTAATTCAGGGCAAATTCCTAGGAGACTGCCGCCTGCTACGTTATTAATAAAATGTTTCGCTATCAAACATTCACGACACACCTTTGTTTATTTATGAGGAACATATTAAAGAAGGCGGATACACTCCTTCCACATCTCAGCTATAATTAGAGTATGAAAGTGTAAATATATAAAACTAAATCTAACGACACGCGCTAACCCCCTAACTCTACCCTCACCTCCAGGACCTTCATTTGATAACGTCTATCTTGAGACACTAATGGGATGGTCTGCTCTAGAACATCTCTGTTCATAGCTTTGCTGGATCTGAGCTGACATGGGATAAACGACAACAGACGGTTGGTTGGACCATTTGAAGATACATACACACACAAGCATATATATATATACTCATATACATACACCACACAAGCATATATATATATATATATACTAGCAGAGGTACCCGGCGTTGCCCGGGTATTTTATGAAAGTAACAATAAA